>CABHPH010130189.1:28046-47968 GCA_902168325.1 Peromyscus nudipes
CTCTCTCTCTCTCTCTCTCTCTCTCTCTCTCTCTCTCTCTCTCTCTCCTGTTTCTGCACCGCCTGAGATGGAACCAGTACTTCACACACTCTGAATGTGTGCTCTACCACTAGACTACAAGTCCAGCCATTTCTCCTGGTTTTAATTTGCCATTTGTATACTGTGCTCAGAGACAGACCTGAAAACACACAGTTATTAAGTCATGGTTCAGTATAGGAATTTTTGCAGCTATTCTGTGTAGTCTTGAAAAGAATGTGTATTCTCAATAGACACTAGGAAAGACCGTAAGTTTGCTCATTTTCAGAGATCGCTGTTTGATTGATATACTTTTATCATGTCTTTGGTAATGACTGTCATGTTGTCTCTGTTCTGTTGCCTGTTAAGCATTAACTCTATCATATGTAGACACCCTGTATCACTGCCTTTTCACACTGTCATTTCCATTCTATTATCGAGACTTATCTGGATTTCTAGTTTACTTTCGGCTCTTCTGCATTCCTCTGAGATCCTGTTTAAAAGCTAAGTCCAGACAAAGCTTGCGTTTCCACCTTGCTTGGATTCTTCACTTTTGACATGCTATATGGCTGTCTTTGTATAATGTTTGTTTATGTTCTGTTTGCTCCCTTATTAGTACAATTATTTTTAAAACTTTGAATTCTAGTAATAATTACATTTAAACATTTAGTAACAAAAAAGTAGGTTGTGTCTCAGTCATAAATGATAAATTGATGAGCCAGGGTCTTACCACCTCTTGTGTAAGACAAAGAAAATTATGTTTAATCCTCTCAGCCAAGTCTCAACACACTTTGTGGCCTTCATTAATTAAATACCATTAATTAGGTACGAGATTTTAGACTCAAGTTCTATTTGTTAAATTATCATTTTAAAAAGATCTTCTACTCAGACAGATTTTTGTTATTCAATTTCATAAAATTTAATAGTATATTTACACACAT
This sequence comes from Peromyscus nudipes, assembly GCA_902168325.1. Lineage (NCBI taxonomy): Eukaryota > Metazoa > Chordata > Mammalia > Rodentia > Cricetidae > Peromyscus > Peromyscus nudipes. Next base: position 29,003 of record CABHPH010130189.1, read on the forward strand.
TAATTACGAAATTTCTATAAATATGTGTTTCACTGATCTGGGTTTTTATGACTGGTCATTTTTTCAACAATTATATAGTTGTAGGATGCTGAGGAAGCCCTAAGTGAGTGAAGTCCTGAATGGATGTGCATTGTTGGCAGAGGCATGGCCACGTTGAGGACTTCAGCCACATGGGACCAGCAAAGCCTTACCCAGGCAAGGATCAGAGGGATAGTCAAGATATCCTTGGAAGTCTGATTACTAATGCTTATGAAAGAGTGACCAGTGTGCACAGATATTAGAAAGTGCAGCTTCCTCCTCCAAGTTATTTACATTCTGAGGCTGCTGGCTTACAGATAACTCCTACTAAGACGAGCTAATCCCTCCTCCTGGGCTGTATCTAGTAAAAATGCTGAGGTTCTGGACTGCCAGTCTTAGCAGGTGCCACTCCAACAACTAACAGTCCTCCTCCTGATCCCAGCTTTCCTGCATGTGTATCTGTGTGTCTGTCCTTTCTTCAATCCCTCATCACACCCAAGTACCCAAGCCACATGGGCTCTGATATATCACTTTAGTGCTTAATTCTGGGATACCCATTTAAGTCATGATTTTTAAAGAAACTACAGTGGAGTTTTGTTTTTGTTTTTGTTTTTTCAGAATCCCAACTCACCTAATACATTCATAGGAAAAAGGGGGAATGGCATCTAATCATTAAAACAGAAGGTGACATCTTTGAGTGATGATATACCCACAGCATCCTCTGACATCTCCATGAATGAGCTCGGTTAGTACTCGATGAGACAGGAGGTATCTCTCTCCCACCTTAGAAGTGAGGTTATGGAGTCATACAGGTGGCTAATAACAAAGACACTGAATGCTTCAGGAGCCGTCATAGGTACAAGGAGCTCTATTGGATTTTAAATGGGGCCCCTAGAGCACAGCCTTTCCTGGTGCAATCTTATAACTGGTCATTTAAGGAGAACTTGGAGATGGAAGACTCTGAATGTGGTTTTAACTTATGTGCGTATAGTTCCTGGAGTCTTACAGGAATGTTATTTTTCTTTTTATTTGTAATTAGTAAGGTTGGCAGACTGTGTCTTAGTTTGATTATTATTCCATTAACTTTATCTGTAATACAAAAATGTATTTTATTATGTCCTCCATAATCAGTTTTTTTATCAGTTGTCTTTTTAAATATCCAAGTATATTTTATTAAACATCATTTTAATGCATAACTAGTTATTAGTTTTCTTTTTCAGTCTTAGGATGGAACCCAGGCCTCAAGCATGCTCGACACTACCACTAAGCTCAACCCATTCATGGCTTTGAAAGTTGGTCTTTGATTTTAATATTTTATTTCTTGTGATTAAGCTCTAACTAGAAGATGTTTCCCAATTAAACAGGATTATGGATTTTGACTAGACTCCCAAAGCCTGTTCGTCAAGTGCTTCTGCTGTCCCTCTGCACACACAAATAGAGGTCTACTCCTGCCTTCCTGCTCTCATTTTGACATCCAGGCACCCTTGACCTCTCTTTGACAACAAGAAGAAATTCCATGCTATACAGCTTCCCATGTGCTGCACAAGAGATTCCTGTCTCAGCTGGCCACCAGCATTGCCCAGCAGGGACACATGTGGCCTCTGAGCCTGAGTAGGAATGAGGCCATGCTTCCAGCCTGATAGCTTCATATGATGCGGGCAGTTCCAGTTTTCTTGTTAGACGGTCTCCTCTGGCCTGGCCTCAAGAAGCAGCCACTGAGGCACACATGGAGTCAACTAGTTTTCTCAACTGTTGAGGAAATCATTAAATCCAATTCAATGAACTCCTGATCATCACCTCTGAATGTGACCACATTAGAAGAAAGAGTCTCTAAAGGGTCATGCAAGCTAAATGATACCCTTGGGATGGATCACTGAAATGCTGTTCTCACACACAGGGGAGACATGGACACTCCAAGAACCCACACACAAAGCCAAAGCCATGTGAACACTCAGGGAGAAGATAGCATCTATGAGCCCACAGGAGAAGGCCCAGTAGAAACCAGGCCTGAGACACCTCAGGCTTCCAGTTGTCAAACTGTAAGAAAGGAAAATCTTACTTAAGCTGCCAATCTGTTGTGTTTGCTTTATGACAGCCTTGTCAACTAATCCAGCCATTTTGTTGATAATAAATTACAAAAATTCCTTTCAGAAACTTGATATATTATTTTTTAGAACTTGTGTGTGTGTGTGTGAGTGTGTGTGTGTGTGTGTGTGTGTGATGTTAGGTGACCTTTCTTTGTGTCTGACTCCTGCCCCTGTGCTAACTGGAAGCAGATCCACCTTTGCTCTTTGGTTCCCCATATCCTGGGCCAGCTCACACTGGAAAATACACTCAAGAATGAGCTCTCCTCCTCACAGCACCTTCTCCTGCCCTTCCGAGCTGGGTCTCTCCAGCGACACACTGTCTCCTGTTTTACCATATGCAGGACTCAGTGCTGTGGAATATCGTTCTGTATGCTGTGAATATGTGTTGCACTGATTGGTTGATAAATAAAACAATGATTGCCCAGTAGCCAGGCAAGAAATATAGGCAGGGTGAGCAGACGAGGAGAATTCTGGGGAGAGGAAGGCTGAGTCAGGAGTTGCCAGCCAGATACAGAGGAAGCAAGATGGCAAGGCAGAACTGAGAAAAGGTACCAAGCCACATGGCTAAACATAGATAAGAATTATGGGTTAATTTAAATGTAAGAGCTAGTCAGTAATAAGCCTGAGCTAATGGTTGAGCAGCTTTAATTAATATAAGCCTATGTGTGTTTAATTGGGACTGAGTAGCTGCAGGACTGGGTGGGACACAGGAAAACTTCCAGCTACAACTCAGTGCCCCTAGTGTTTGCCTCTCAGACAGCTTTCCATCATGTTGACTTTCCTACTCAGATCACATCATCTGCTGGAACACTACTAAAATGTACTAAATGAGGTCTCCACTGTTCCTGCTGAAGCCTTCTTGCTTCTTTGTCTGTCTTATTCTTGACACCCATTCCCTACATTGTTTTGCATTCTTTTTTGTGGTACTGGGAATTGAACCCAGGGCCTGTGCATGCTCAGCAGAAGCTTTAGTGCTGAATGATAGCCTCAGACTGATGACTTCAGTCACTGCACTTCTGCAGCTAAGTCTCCCTGAGGTTTGCAGTCCTCCACAGCCTCCTGGGGCATCATCCCTGATGGGTCCTAAAGGGTTAACCACCTAAAACTAGAAACCTCAGATGAGCAAAGAAAATCCCCACTCAGCACAAGTATAAGAACAAGAAAGCCATCCTAGCAATGAGAACATCTGCTGAACTCATTTGACCTTGGAGCCATAAACAACCCCACCACCACCAAAGTTCCCTCTTCTGTCCTATAAAGCCCGAACACCATGCACCCAGGCACACAGTCTCCACTCCCACAGAGAGACTGATATTCCTCAATTGTTCCAGTTAAACAGTAGTTCTATTCTTGCAAGAGGTCAGACTCCATTACTCTTATTTCCATGTTGCCTGGCTCAATCGAGATCTAACAGGCCTTTGAAGTCAGCCTGTGCACATGAGTCAGCTCGGGATGCCACAGTGACATGCCACAGGTTGGAAGCCTTTTGCTAAAGATTTATTGTTAACTGTTTGTATGCCTGTGTGCCTGTGTGGGGGCCTGTGCATATGGCTGACTCTGGGGCTTCCTCTTGGCCTGGAGTCTAAAGGACGGGAGCTGTTGGGGCCATTTGAGTAGGCTATGTGCAGTGGCTCAACTCTCTAGTTGCCTGCAGAGGAGGAAGAGGGCAACAAATTTCTGGATCTAGAGTTACAGGAGGCTGTGAGCTGCCCGATGTGCATTCTGAGAACCAAACTCAAGACCTCTGAAAGAGCAGTCTATACTCCTAACCACTGAGCACCGGGGCTGAAGGTCCTATTCATCAGAAATGTACTGTGTCTCAGGCTAGCAGTCTGAGGCCAAGACATCTACAGGATCCATTTCTCCTGAGGCCTCTCTTCTGGTAGCCATTTCTCTTTGTTTCCTTACAGGGTGTGCCCTCTGGATGTGTCTGTGTCTCATTCTCCTCCAAAGAGAAAGACACCATCCACATTGGATAAAGACCCAACCATGTGACCTTATTTTAATAAACAGCTCTTTAAGTATCTTATCTTCAAATATAGACACATTCTGAGGTGTTGCAGTTAGAACCACAACATATGGGTTTTGAATGAGACACAATCAGGTTCATAACAACATCAATATGGATGTCCTTATCTTTAAGTGGGAACCATTTCCCAGCTTTTCCCCTTAGGCCAGACTCTTCTCAGGCATTCAGTAATTCTTAAAGTCATAGTTTTCTCCTTAGCCTTCTAGTTTATCAGCTATGAAAACATGACCTTCTGTTGCTATCAATAGTTTTTTCTTTCTTTAAATGAATTGTCCTGCTTCTACAGTAGTTTGGGCCCACACTGATGCATGTATAAGTAGCTCCCTGAACATTTTTAAGTGTGTTTTCAAGGACTCACAGCACACACTCACAAGTTTTTGACCCTAAGAGCTCATAGCCATGTGGTCAAGGTCAGCGTCCATGAGCCCTACATGAATGGCTGAGACTTCTGGAATCCCAGAGGGAAGGAATGCTCGAAGATATTTTAGTGCATTATGTGAATAGGCTTAGCTCTGCAGCAGACCATGGGAGAGCCTTGTTCAAGAAGGACTCGGTCACTGCTCTCAGGGGACACAGCCCTCACCCTACCAGCATGGTCAGGGGACAGCACCTGACACGTGGCTCTTCTAAACTTTCTGCACAGGGAAGAGGTCAGCCAGAAGTTACAGGAATAGAAAGAGGTTTTGGCTGCCCTTTCTCAAAGCAGAGAGTAAAGAATAATGAAAGGGAGTAAACTCCTTTTAATAAGCCGCTGGTAGACCACAGTCTACAGTAATTTTAAGCCTATTAAGCAGTGGAATTGGTGAGAAAAATCATATTTCAGGCAGAAAACTCTATACACAAATAACAATTCAGTTAAACTGACTTTATGAATTTGAGTTTGCATATAAAAGTTCAGGCATAAGACCTGTGACCACAGCAGCATTGTGGACACAGTTTTATCAGCCTACTTTAGTTTTTGACATCAGACCATCAGACCTTCTGCTGAACCACCAAGGCGTTCTGTCCATTTTTAATCCAATGCCCTTTTGCCCTCTATTTTTCCAGTAATTCATCAGTTATGACTGGGCAATAGCCTTCTTTCTGCATTCTGTACTAATATATGTGTACCATGCCATGGATGGGACAGGGCTTATGCAAAATTCCTGTGGAAATCTGATTCTCAACATAGGTGTATTGGAAGATGTCCGGGCAGTCAAGATGGATCAGTAAAGATGGATCAGTGCTGTTCTCCAGTGAATCTCCCTCTGGGAGTGGACTCCAGAGTCTGGAAGCATGCTCAACTTGCTGCTACTCATGCAGGCTGTGAGTCTTCCTGAGCCAAAATTCAGGCACATAGCCATGCCACCAAAATTCTCCCTGTAGAAGCATATGCATGCCTACCCTGATTTCCCACTTGAATACCTTTGAGTGTGCCCCAGTGTTGTTCAAATCAAAGTAAATTAAACTTAGAAATACTGAATGAAGAACTCCATAGGTCACTTAGGTAGTTTAACACAAGGTTCCATAGGGTGGTCTCGTGAACATAATGGTCCTCCAAAGACTGGACTTCAGCTTTCAGAGGTTCAGACTTGGCTTTGACCTGGCCACCCTCTTCTGGAATTACCTTAAACATCAGTGCCCTGAGAAACCTTTTCTAGAGGAAGAGGGAGAGAAAGCTGTAGGACTAGAATTAGTAAAATCTATTAAAAGTCATGGTCCACTTTACACACACACACACGTACAAATGGAAAATTAGTGGTTCACAAACATGTCTGTACAAAAGTTTGAGGGAGGAAACTTCTGTGTTCTTGTATAATTCAGAATCTACCCTGACATTATGCGAAGGTGCCTTGTCTGTCTCATTCTGCACCAAATATCTCCTTTTAAAAAACTCACTCCCCAAACGCCAGATTTGGAGATTCAGCATGTCATATCATTTTACGAAAGTTGTAATCTCAAAGCAGACATTTCCAGGATTAAAGAGTCTTCTACCTCCCCAGGCATCCCACTGTGTGCTCTGACCCTCACCTACCCCCTTGGGAGGGTCAGAAATTCTGCACCCACTCAGTACTCACTCTATTCCCTATAGTCGAGTGACAATACCTCATTGGGAAGATGTTTGAAGTCAACCTCCCACCTCTTCCATATTCTCTCTTTCTTATTCTTTCAACTCCTCAGAGGAAGACCTGTAAACCTTCAGTCACTCTTACCCTATGAAGTGCAGCTAGTGTCTCAGTGTCGGCCACACTCATGTTTTCAAGGCAAACTTTCACAGCAACACGTGTGTAGAGGACATGCCCTATTTATTGACTTGTACATTATTTTTTAATTGCCACTTTCCCATTGATGGACACGGATTTCCTGAGATCTTTAAGTGAGATCCACACATCCATGCATTTCTTTTGTATGCTTTGACACCTTTAACATCTTCTCCACCCTTCCTTCTATGCCAGACGAGGTGTATGATATTCTAGAACCTTCAAAGTAAACTTACAGTCTACAGGTAAACTGTAATGAAGTCATAGAATTTTAAAAGCAAATGAACCTCAGCAGTGATCTTGTCTAACCCTGTACACATGAGAGGTTGAGGCCTGAGATGCCAAGGAGCTGCGCCACCCCTTCCTTTAAAGATGTGGTTTTGAGCAAGTACCACGTGCTGACACATTGTATTTTATACTGCAGTGGGAAGGACATGCAGAGTCATCTGTTTCACTGCTCCATTGTTGAAAATTTAGAATTAAAATCAATTCTTTCTATTACTCTCTTGACTTTCTCTCATCCATTCTCTTTTATAACGTAATAGTCACTTTAAATTTCCACACACTTTACATATACATGATGTCTGAGACTAATGAAAAGCTGTTTATATGTAAATAATGCTACTTTTCATAAGTCTGCTGCTTGGGAAAATCCAAGCCCTGAGGGAGCAACCTCAATGAAATGAAATGGAAGAAAATAAGTGAGTCTAGGATGGCAGATTCTGTGTCTCTGTGACAAAACACAGTTGTCCAAAGAGAAGATATGCTACAGAAAGTTTCCCAAGAGGATGTCCCTGCGAATGTTTTCTAATGCAAGCTGAGAGGCAGGTGTGTTGGGCACATGCTACAGCTTTTTAGCTGTGTTGATAAAATTGAAAAAAAGAACCTAGAAAAAATAAAAGGTCAACTCACAAAACGTGGTATTTTAAGAATAATCAGCTGTAAAACACCTGTTGCCTGTTTTAGTGACATCTGCTCTTTACTTTGATTCATGAAGAAACCCACCACAAAGCAACCTTGTAGGACGATGCTATGCACCTGGAAGCCATGCCTGGACTTCGTGGGGACTGAGGAAGACAACCCTTGCCCTGCTATGCCTTTTCTTCTTTCAGTCCTACCCTCATGCCTCATCCTCAGACCTGTTTATTTGTTTAACTGTACCCATTGAAACCTGCTGTTCGCGGGAGTGCTTTAAAGGGAGCAAGGCCTTCCCTGCCTTCAGTGCGTTATAAATATGCAGTGGTGCTATGAGGTGTGTGTGATTCTCAGTAGTCTTAGTTTATTAAACCATTGATCAGATGTATGACTCTGGGCTACGTCCATGGAATTCTAAGAGAAGGCACATGGGTTCTCTGCAGGATGCAGCTATGTGATCATGTGCCTAAGTGAGATCAGTAAGGCACTGCTGTAACCATCTATAACAATCTCAGCCATACCTAGCACAGTGAACAGATTCCTGGCATTCAGGGATGAGATGGGAGGTGCTAGAGGTAAGCAGCAGACCAGCAGCATAGCAGCCAACTGTGGACAGCAGGTGTGGTAGTGTGTCACTGGGACATCATGGAGAAAGAGATAAGGACAACTTAGTTTTGAGAATCTATTTCCCCATGCCATGTGCTATGATTAATGAATGTAGCTAACTGACTCATATCTTATTGAGTCAAATCCAACGTAGGGCTTAGTGCTAGAAGATAACTACCAGCTATCTACTAAAAAGCCCAGACAAATCACAAACCAAAACTACTCCTGAACCCATCACTACCTGCCCAAAACTTAAACAAAGGTAGACAGGCTGTATAGAAATGTGTGTCATGAACATCCATTTACCGGTCAGACACCTACCAGACACTATTATGAAGAGTTTAGTCCCAAATGTTTAACCAGCTGGTGAGAGCAGAATGCGAACTAGTGAGAGACTGTGCTAATCCTAGGGATCCAGATGCAGGAATAATATGTGCTTGCATCCTCATTGCCATGGGCCTCACCCAGTACCCACAGAAGACCATCCTAAGAAGGCCAGCTTCTGATGCAAGCCCAGCAGAGGGCTTGGCATCTGCTCCAGTGGATGGGCCTGGGTCCATCTCCAGGATATCTAGATGGACCAAAGTCTAGAGTTACAGGGACCAGGGAAACAAATATTGTGTTCTTAGATCCCTGATGAAGACCCACTGAACCCAAGAAGACAAATGCGGAGACTTAAGCAAGGAGTAGATGCAAAGAGAGGGGACTCTAAGTCAGAAGTAGGAGATGGTAGAAAGTGAATTGGCAGGAATTAGGGCAAAGACTGGGAGTTAATATGATAACAACACATTGTGTGAAATTCTCAAAGTATCATATTAAAAATAAAATATGAAATTATTCCTGCACAAGCCCAAACCAGACCAAACCCCATCATGGAGAGGGTAGGTGGACATGAAGTCCTACCCCTAGACAAGGAACTCTTGGCAAATGATATCTGCTTGGAGAAGGAAAGTCAATTTTCTTCAATAAGCGTGTATAGCCTCCGGCAAGTTTACAACACTTCAGTGGAAGGCCACACATACATGAGTCCATAGTCAGCACAAACTAGACTTGATGGGTGAATAAAAAAAACAAGAAGAAACAAAGCTGCCTGGGTGGGGGAGGGAGATGAATCTGGAAGGTGTTGTCGGGTGAATATAATGAAACCACGTTGTACAAAATTCTCAAAGAGCTGATGAAAACTTAAAAAATTAAAGAAAGTAATGTAATCAACTGTGAACCATGTACTCTACCACATGAGCCTCTGAGAACATTTCACATTCAAGCCACAACATCAACTTAAACACAAAGTAATACTACAGGAATCTCAAGATTTCAGAGCACTGTGAATAACCATAGCAACAACCAACCTCAAGCCAATCCTGAATCAAGCCCTGCAGTGAAGGCTTGAGAGAGGGAAATGTATTTTCATTTCCAGGCAGAAATGAACGCTTGCTTTAATTTCTATTATTCTGATTTCAACACAAAGTTTGAGATGTATGAATGAGCTGGGGAGGAGGTTGGAAGGAAGGAATGTGCACCCCTGCTGTGAGATGTTCTGTATGGCAAATGTGTTGCTAATAAAACACTGATTGGCCAGTGGCTAGGCAGGAAGTATAGGCGGGACTAACAGAATAAAAAGAGCAGGAAGTTGGAAGCAGACGCTGCCAGATGCTGCCAGCCACCGCCAGGACAAGCAGCATGTAAAGATGCCGGTAAGCCACGAGCCATGTGGCAAGGTACAGAATTATAGAAATGGATCAATTTAAGATATAAGAACAGTTAGCAAGAAGCCTGCCACAGCCATACAGCTTGAAAGCAATATAAGTCTCTGTGTTTACTTGGTTGGGTCTGAGCGGCTATGGGACTGGCAGGTGAAAGATATTTATCCTGACCGTGGGCCAGGCAGGAAAACTCTAGCTACACACCCCAGCAGTCCTCCACCTCTCCCAAAGCCCTCCACCACTGACATCTCTGCTTAGTTCTCTTATCTCCCCAATACTATCTAAGCCTGCCCTTTAAGGGTTGGTGTGGTTTATTAGTCTGTCAGGGATTTGTCAGAGGCTGTTCTGAATCACCTTGCCTAGTAGGACTCCCCCAGGCCCCATGTCAACCAATATGTCTGGGATTGGGGCTGCAGTTACAGTTCAGGCACTCATAGTTCCTCCATCTTCAATTCTCTGCATGTGCAAGGCTTTCCACATAAACCAGTGAGGAGCAGTGAGGTCCTCCCTGGTCTCAGTACATGCTCAGCCCTCCAGGCTTTCAGTACACAAAGAGCTTGTCAAAGCCTCTTCTGAGCGTTCTCTTACCTGAACCTCTTTTTGAATGTCTGACTAGCATCTGTATCACTTTTTAAAAAATAAGACAGTGAAAATATATGGCCTTTTCAATGAGTGGTGCTATAAGGATGACATACCCCCCACGCAAAATGAACTTAATCATACCATATGCAAAAATAAACTCAGAGGAATCATAGACTTATTATTTTTGAGTGCTGGGAACAAATCCAGGGTCTTATGCATATTAAGCAAGCACTTTATCATTGGGCTACTTCGATAGCCAAAAGCACAGATTTAATAGAGATAAAATATAAATCTCTTAGGATCATCTAAACATTCACAAGGCAGAGGGGGAGGGAAAATGTAAACCTTATAGTAGTATATAAGATAAAATCTATGGCATTGTGTTAGCTGCAGAGTTTAGATATAACAATAAAAGCATGATCTATAAAGAAACAACTCATCAATTAGATTTTACCATAATAAAAAAAACTGTTGTCTGAGAAAAATTACTTTTACAGAGATAAAAACAAAAATTTTAAATCACTTATATGACAAAAGACATGTATGCTGAACATATAAAATCCTTCTTAAACTCAATAGCAAGAAACAGTTCAGTTTAAGAAGCAATGTAGACCTTAGATGCCTTCCCCAAGAACACAAACACATGTTTAGCACCATGAGCTGTTAGTAGAGTATAAATTAAAACTAAAAGATATCATCTCACACACTAGAATGGATAATAATAAAATTTGACAGAGCTGATTACTGGCTATAATGTGGAAACACTCAACCTCTCATAAGTTACTGGTGGAATTCAAATGATGCATTGACTCTAAAGTTAAGTATCTCACACCATCTGTGATACTGACAAACAATATCATTGCTAAGCACTTTTTGCAAAGAAATCAAGGTATAAGACCAGGCACATGCCACCAGGAAGATGGTGGTACTCACAAAATGGAATACCATTCAGCAATAGTCTACTGATACATGCAGAACCCAACTATGACAAGTGAAGCAAGCTAGATCATATTTTTCTGAGATACGGGAGAAAGCAAAAATGTGGAGACAAAAATCATACTCTTGCCAGGAGCAGGCAAGGAAGAAGACAAGGAATGTAATGGGGACCCAGGAAAGTTTAGAACTAATAAAAAATGCTCTATGTCCCTCTTGGGCTGGTTATTTCATTACCACACATTTCCCCCAAACCAATTGAAGGACACACTAAAAATAGCAAAGGGCACTGTGTAGTTTTATCTGAGCTGCTGGACCTAGTGCAGTGGGCTGTGGTCACAATATCTGCATTCAACATCTCCCTATGTTGAGGTGTCAATGTCAAGGAAAAGCTGGACTTGATTTGTCTCTGAGCCCAGGACAAGTAACCCATGGCTGAGTGCTGCTGACTTGAGACATGAATCACAGTGAGAGCTACCAGAAAAGCTGGAGAATCAAGCAGAGAAGAAAAGTGCTGTCCTACCTGGCCTCACAACCCTTGCCCTGGGAAGACAAAAGGGCCTGCCTGCTTCCTGCAGCCACAACAGCAAGAGGGCTCTGGGCTATTGGCATGTTATCATCAGTAACGATATTTCATCTTGTTTTTCCAACCATCTTTGAATGAAGCAGGATTTCACGCAACTAATGGAGCAACTAATACAGCCAGAAATCAGTGTGGCTGTGCTACTCAAAGCTGCCACCTTATATTACAAGATACTTTCTCCCAAATGAACCAGAAATTTAGCACATGCGTAGCTCAGCTCAGTTTCACAAATATAAAGATGACCGAAAATTAGGTATGAGGCAACTTGTGTTTGGTAAACTATTACTAAAACCTGACAGTGATGATGTTATCCATACCCCTTACAAATGTATGAAATGCTCACCTAGTAAAATCACAAAGCAGTCTACTGAATAGACTATATGGAATGCCTTACAAAATTTTGAAAAATAATTTCAGATGAAAATTAGCTGTACACACTCACTGATTTATCAAGATGTGCACATTTTTTTTAAAAGAAATACAGTGGTGATTCTTCAGTTGCTATAGACGTTTTCACTTTAGAGTCAGAACATGGCCTCCAGAGCCGGTCCCTTTGGTCCTGTATGGTGCCCACTGTGCAGTCCTGTGGTAGGCCTCCAAGCTGCTTCCTTCACGTACCATTTCTTCAGTCTTGGCTGTTTGCTCTGCCTCACCACAGCTCTAGTTCTGGGGTCACGGCCAGTGGGCAGATTAGACAATGAAACTGGCATCTCTGTCCCCATTTTCCAAGACCCTCTCCAGGGGCCCATCTCAATTATCAGCTGCACATCCCACAAGATCCTTCCAGGCTTACAGTTTCTGCTGGAGCATAATCAACTCTGCAGTGAGAAAAGGGCTTACCTCACAAGATGTGCTTCTAACTCAGCCCTGCAGCACCTCATGTCTATGAAAGGAAGAAATTCCTGGCATTTCTTAGTACATTGGTGCTCCACAGATTTTCAGGACCCTGAAATCCATGGAGGTTAAGAAGGGCGATAACACCATCTCTAAGTTTCTGGACCATTGCAGGGTGTCTGGGTCTAGCGGCTGTGGCCCTGTATGGACAGTTCTCTCCTACCCACAGGACCCTCATCTTCATTCACGGGTTTGCCTCAGTTTTTGAAGGGTAGTAAGATGTCAGTCCATCTTTGCATGGTCAAGATGCCCAGCATATACTCAAACATTATGCAGCACCAGACAGATGACAAGACTACAATTCCCAGAAGTCTCTTGGGCACTGACAGCCCCACATGCAGCACAGGGCATGACTGCAGCAGCCCAGTGTGAAGGAAGGGCCTGAGTAGCAAGGTTCATCAGCTCAGGGAGGGACAGTGGGTCTTACTATCAACCCTTCACTGTGTCACCCTCCCAAGGCAGAGCTTTCCCAATGGGGTGCCCTGAGGCTAAGGAGTTAGGATAAAATAATCTGAATCGGGTCCTTACTTCCGTTCATGCCTCTTGTTTGAGCTTGTACAGTTTAGTTCGCTTTTAACTTTCCATTTTCTGGCTCAATTAAATACACATTTCTTTCATGGCTTCCTACTATATGCCAGTGTGATCTTTATGGGTCTCTTCATGACCTTATAAGATGGCATTTGCCCTGCATACCAATGTTAGGATTGAATGAGATGTTGCTGTACCTGGCAGAGGTATGCCTCTAGTTTCACTGGTTTACACAGAGGGTCCCCTTAAAGAAGGAAAGACAAGAAACAAAAAGCCTTAGCTCAAGCTCCCAGAAATATTTTTGCAAATCACACCTGTCCCAAAGTCCTTCTAGAGAGAAAAGGAAGGTAAGAGCTTCACCTGAGGCATGAGGCATACTGACAATGTTTGTGGAATAGGGCTTCATAGTAGGGACAGAAGCCCCCCAATCCCAGGCCCCATGCCTTTAAAACCCTGTTTTGTTCATTCAGACCCTGGCTGCTGCTGAGGACCATGTCTGGGTCTGTGGAACTGCCACAGCCAGGGTCTGTGTTGATGCCCACGGCTCCTTTTGCCACTGAGGGCAATGTGGATGCTTGGGGTCTGGGCCAGCACCTGTAGCCATGCTGGTGTCTGAGGGCCATGCTGCCACTGGGGCCATGCTGATCTGAGTGGCATGTGCTGCCACCTGGGGCCATGGTGACATCTGGGCCCAGGATGCTGCTGAGGATCATGTCTGGGTCCATGGTCCAACCACAGTCTGTGTCTGTTGATTTCTGTGGCCCATGTTGCCACCAAAGACCACACGGATGCACAAGGTCTTGGATACCACCTGTGGCTATGTTGGTTTCCGAGGGCCATGCCACCATTGGGACCATGCTGATTGTAGTGGCCTGCACTGCCACCCGGTGCCATGGTGACACAGGCCCCAGGCTGCTGCTGAGGGCCATGTCTGGGTCCGTGGTCTTATACCAGCCAGGATCTGAGTTGAAGTCTGTGACTTCTGTTACCTCTTAGAGCTATACAGGTACCTGAGGTCTGGTCAGCCACCCGAGACAATGTTGGTATCTGAGGGCCATGCTGCCACTGGGGCCATATTGATCTGGGGGATTGAAGCTGCCACTGGGGCCATAGTCATGTCCAGGCCCGAGCTGCTGCTAAGGGCCATGTCTGGGTCTGTGGTCCTGTTACAGCTTGGGTCTGTGTTGATCTCCATGGCCCATGTTACCACAGGGGGTCATAGGAACCATGTGTGCTGAAATTTAAGGGCCGTGCTGAGTTAGCACTGCCCTTATCTGGCCCTGGGAGAGCTGGCCCTGCTCTTCACTGGCCACTGCAGCAGAAGAGCTGGCCCCATCCCTCAGGGGAGAGCTGGTCCCACACTCGGGAGAGATGGCCCCCATGGCACGGGCATAGAAGAGCTGGCTCAACCCCTCCCCTGAGGGGGGCAGTCCCAGTGGCCTGGACTAACCAAATCAGCTACCACCCAGACCCACATCCAGGGCTTTGAACTGGCCTACCCCAACATCTACCCCATCTATGACCTGCTGGAGCACATGAAGGGACTGGTCCTGTGGACCCACAGCTGCTGTAGGTGGATCTCCAGGACTCAGAGCAACAGCAGGATATCTGAGAGGAGCTTTGGTGAGGGTCCAGTATCGATGATGCACCAGAAGCCAGAGACCTTGAACCAGACCAACAACTCGTCACAATGAACATTTGCAAGTAAAACGAAGGGGACGAGAGGACACACTGTGTGACGCACCACAGCTCCCAGTGCCACTGAGATGAATGAAGAGGTGTCGAAGGAGCCGAAAAGATGAAGGAGTGAAGTGGGGTTTTTTGTTTGTTTATTTATTTTGTTTTGTTTTGAATTAATTTTTGAAAATTTTCTCTTGGGGAGGACACTATGGGGGTGAGGAGGAGATATGGAGGGACTGGGAAATGAGCAGGATTGGGGTGCATAATGTGAAAATCGCAAAAAAATTATGTTTAAAAAAAAAACAAAATATGTGTTGTGTTTAGTCATTCACCAGGATTGGAGAGTTTCTTTCTTGTGAGTTCCGGAACAGCCAAGACTGTTACACAGAGAAACCTTGTCTCAAAAAAACCAAACACCAAAAATTAAAAAAAGAAAGAAAGAAAGAAAAAAAAACTCTCACAAGACTGATCCAGTCTAAAAGAGACACAGAGTCAGAAAGGAAGGAAGGCACTGCCAAATTTTTGTTTTGTTTTGTTGAGACAGGTTCTCACTATTGACTCTGAATGGTCTGGAACTTGCTATTGTAGACCAGGCTGGCCTTAAACTCACAGAGATCCACCTGCCTCTGCCTCCCGTTTGCTGGAATTAAAGGAGTGTACCACCACTGCCCAGATGGACTGGAGAGTTTCTGGTTACAGCCCTCAGAAGTAGCCCTGATTGGAGGTTAGACAAATACAGATGGACCTGAAGCTAGGTAAAGAACTGCAGGTGCTGGGGTGAGGGAGACCAGCACGGGAGCATGGGAGTCTGCAGATTTCTTAGATGAATAATCTTCCTCAAAGAAGGTCTATTTCAATCAGATCTTTCATGCGGGAAGAGGAAGAAAATCTCCATGCCCAAACCTCCAGGGATTTGTGCATACTGGGTTGCTTCAGCTGTGCAGTGGAAGGCCTCTTCAAACAGAGGCAAACCCATGGTGGCCTCACCTTCCACAGAAGCGGAGAAGTAACAGTAGGAGGTGAAAGTGAGCTTCGGGTGTCTCCGGCTTAGTGCAGATAACCTCAGGCTGAGGGCGCCCCAACAGACACTAGAGACAGCAGCACACAGAAGGAGAGCTGTATAGGGATGGTATTTGTACAGGAGGTGGCTCTGGAGGCTGGATGGGACCAATCCAGGAAAATACAGATTTAGAAATGCAAATTCAGAAGCAAGTTTCCCAACATGGCCTTTCTCAGACTGTTTAGATAATTTCAAATGAGTTGTGGATATATCACCTAAAATGAGGGTTATAGCAATGTGTCGCTTCAATAGCAATTACCATTGCTGGGTTGTAATCAAGGTCCCTGTGATTTTAGACCTATCCAGTAAATAAATGTGTGCAGATGTTGAGCAACATAATAGTTACCTGCATCACTCTGGATGTTATACAAAAGTATGTTTTTTGCAAGAATTTAATAGGAAAATATAGAGGCTGGGGTGTGGCTCATTGGTAAATTCGTACATGGATTTGCCATGTATGAAGTTCTGGGTTCTGTCTCCAGCACCACCGATTGTAACCAAAAAAAAAATGCATGCATGTATACACTGAAATAGCTTCACCTTCAAATAAGGCCATATAAAGTGTACATCACACAATGTGCTTCTAAAGAATCATTGTCCTTCTTAAACATCAGTTTTTATGTAGACTTTCCATATAACAAGTCAGATTATAGAATATCTGTGAAAGCACAGCTTTTTGTCTTTTGGTTCCCTGATTCTTTTCAGGCTAAATAGCTTGAAACCTCTTTAGCTTTAGCAGGAGGGAAAGAGGGAGAGCAGAGTAGACGTGTCTGAACTGTGAAACAGGTGGGACTGACACCCAGGGGCTGGTCCCCAGTTCGTGATCTGCAAGCTGATTACACAGGTTGCAATGTGGGCGTGACCTCACTTTATCCTACAAGTGCCGTGGTTTGAATACAAAACGTCCCTAGTGAGCTCATGTGCTGGATGCTCAATCCCAGCTGAAGGTGCTGTCTCTGGAGATTCTGGCACCTCTAGGAGTTAGAGCCCAGTTGGGAGAAGTAGGTCAGTGGGAGTGTGCCATTGTTGGTGAGATGTGATCTTCATCCTTCTCCCTTTCTTCCAGGAGGTGAACAGCCTGTTCTGTCCTACACTCCTGCCACCTGATGCTCTTCCCAGGTGGATGAGGCCAGGTAACCATGGACTAGACCCTCTGAAACTGTGAACTGAAGTGAATCCTTCCTTTCATAACATGTTCATGCTAGGTGTTGGTCACAAAAGCAGGAAAAGTTACTAATACAAAAGATTCTGCCAATACAAGATCTTCCACCTCCCATTGGACTGCTAGTGCCTGAACAAACTATTTTGTAACATAACTTCTTTATTGATTCTTTGGGAATTTCACATCATGCACCCCAATTCCGCTTACCTCCCAGTTACCCCACATCCTCCACCCATCCCTGCACACGCACCCCAAGAAAATTTTAAAAATCAAACCAAAACAAAATAAAGCAAACAAACAAAAATAAGAACAAACAAAACAAAAACAACAACATAAAACTGTTGGCATCTCCATCTTTCCCGCCTCTCCAGCACCTCTTCACTTGTGGCATCAGAGCAGTGTGTCATGAGCAGTGTGTCACACAGTACACCCTCTGTCCACTCAGCTTTACTAGCAAATGTTCATTGCAATGAGTCACCCATCTGTCCCGAGGCCTCTGATTTCTGGTTACACTATCATCACTGGATCTTCACCAGAATTCCCCCGGGACATCCCACAGCTGCCCCTAGTCATGGTGATCCCACAGGTATTGTGAATAAACTCTCAGTATTCCGCAGTGAGCAGGACTAGGCATGTGTTTTATAGAGCACTGTGCACACTTTACATGGATCTTGCCATTGCTCAGGGTGGACTGAGTTTTTCACAATACCTACTTTGTACAATTTCCATGTGTTACATTTTGCTGACCTTTCGAGCTGTGGAATCCTCCTGCCATTCTCTCTCTCAGACAATGTGAAAACACTGGTGTTGACCCTGTTTCCAATCCCATATGCTTAGGATCTCCTAGCATGCTCCCTTCTCTTCCCAGCTCATCAATTCCTCAGCTTACTGGATAGCTGTGTATAGAAACACAATCTCACCCTGTATCTTGGGCTCCTCTCCAAACTATCTCCTCAGTGACTGTCTCTGCCTCCCCCTGGCGTTCAATGTCATTTTAAAATATGAACCATATTAAGTTTCCCAGACTGGTAATCAGGACAGGGGAGGTAGGACTCTGCAGAGAAGTCCCTGGCTGCTTCCCCAACTACTTCCCTGCTACCCTGCCCTTCACACAGGCCCCCAAATCACAGCTCTTCCAGCCGTGCCTTAGCATGACATTCTCCATCCACACCTCTGTGGGACAGGAGGCATCTTAAAAAACTATAAGACTGTGCCACAAGGCCATGATTACTTATGAAACTGTAACAGGAGAATGCACAGGCGGTGCTTACTATGGCTTGTCATGAAGAAGAAGTTACAGTCATTCAAAAAACACCCTACTTTGAATTCTGAGCTTTTCCTTTGCCCTAGGCTAGCAATGCCAGGAAGTGATAGGAAGTTTCTGCTCTATTTGGCCACAGGACAATAAGGGCACATGACTGATACTCTGCAACACACAAACTATGTTGCTGAGCCATGGGTTAGGTGGAGCAAATGGGACTTTTAGTTATCAACTCACTGTGACTTCTAGGGATGGAATGCCACCAAAGATCACTTGAATTTTCCTAAGGGGGAAAAAACCCAACTGTGACTCTAAAACACATTCACTTTCTGCCTTCTGCAGCATCTGAATTCAGTTTTCCAGTCATTGACATGCATGCTGCTATAGTCTAGATCCAGAACATACCACAAAGGCCCATGTTTGGATATACCAGAAGGCAGTAGAAGAGCTGGTGGTCTTTTTCTAGTCTCATTTCTTTTACTGGGATAAAACACCCTGACAAAAAGCCTTATAGGGAGGAAAATGTTCATGTGGCTTATAAGTCCATCATTTCAGGGAAATCAAGAAGGAATTCAAGCAGCTAGTCACACCAAATCAACAGCCAAAACACAAGAGACTACATACAGCCTTGTTTCTTGTTTTCCAATACTCAGCTAGTTTTCTTTACTCTTATTCATTTCAGGGC
>CABHPH010130190.1:0-22158 GCA_902168325.1 Peromyscus nudipes
TGCTCAAGAAAATTTTAACTATCCTTCAGATGAGTTTTAAAAACCATTAGCTACATCCATCCATACATTGGAGTGCCACTCAGAATAAAAGGAAACTGATTTGTGCAACAATGTGGATATATCATAACTCACTTGGTAAATAAGTCAAACCCAAAAGGTTTGATTTGCCACATACTGTATTATTTCTTTTCCAGGACTTGCTTGATAAGTCCCAACGTCCCTATGCAGGGCATGATGGAACTTATTTAACTGTGTTGGGCCACAAAGTTCTATCCATTTGCCTACATTCAACAGACCTAAATTACAAAGGTTTAATTTTAACTTCACCATAAAAAAAATCATTCCTCTTTCAGTCTCACTGATGCAAATTTTTCCTTTTCAAAATAAACTACAAAGGCTGATGTCTTCTGACATTTCTGATCAAAAATGGCCTCTCTTCCAAGTAATGCTCCTAGCTCGTGTATTTCAGAATGAGCTAGCTACTGCTAAAGGAGAGTACAGAACCAAGTAACAAATTGTGTCATTAAAAACACATTTCAGATCCTACACAGAGCTCAGGTTTCCTAACTAATCTATACCTCTAAACTTGGTGTGTTCCCAAACTAACAACATTAGCTCAGCATGTCAGAATATGCAAGATAGACATTGCAGAGTAGAGTTTACTCAATCCCAAAGTTAGAAATTTAGTAAGCCTTTCAATCAGAGAACTAAGCTTTGCCAATGCTCTTCCTCTACAATCTTACTTTAAGAATCACTATACTGCTTTAACAATCATTTTGTTTGTTTGTTTGTTTGTTTATCCAGACAGGTTTTCTCTGTATAACAGCCCTGGCTGTCCTGGAACTTGCTTTATGGCAGCAAGCTGGTCTCGAACTTACAGAGATCCACCTGCCTCTGCCTCCTAAGTGCTGGGATTAAAGGTGTGCCCCACTCACCTGGCTACTTTAACAATTTTAAGCAGAAGTACGGTAGGCAAGACTTTTTCAATAGAAGTGCCACAATCACTTTACTAAGGTCAATTTTAAGGACATTTGTATTGGAAAGTTAAAAAAAGGAATTTTTTATAAAAAAGCAACTTTGATTATGATTTTTAACTAATCATAAATCACATATAAGAATTCCCCTCCCCAATTTCCTATTTCAATAAGAGTTCTCCCAATAACAATGCAAAAAGCACTACCCTAGAAAAGTTAGAAAGTCCCTGTTCATCATTGGTGTACATCAAATAAATAAAGCCTTGCTTGCAGCTCAATGGAAACTCCACAGCTGGCTGCATCCTGTGTCCTTATTACAGAGAAGTGCAAAGAGAAAGTGAACAGCGTTATCTCCCTAAGATATAATGCTACCATTTACACATCACCTACTCCCCTCTGCTTCATGAAGCTATTATAATAGGCATATAAGTTGTTTGAAGTCTAGAAAAAAACCATCAGTTGTTCTTAGAACACATCCTCACTAATAACATTATTTAAAAACAAGAATTTTGAAATTTTATCCTTGCTCCTTAAAAGCTGATAAATTACACTGTAAATCCTTAGAGTTTTGTATTAAATACTATGGTTGATACGAAGAGTATTGAGTTATAGGGAAATAAATGCAGTAAGCCCTATCATGAGTGGACACTTCCTGAGCACGCATACAGCGTGAGCGGGGGCAGGGCACAGCCTTGCCCTTAAGGGGTGTCGACTTAAAGGGTGTTTGAATTCTGTGCCTGGTGTGCCTTCATTTATATATACAATGTCTGTAACTTTACAAAAGCATTTCCTAAGGATTCCCAGAGAAGCCTTCAATCGTCTAAGAATGCTTTCCAGTCCACACAGCTGTCTGTAATCACTAGAACTTAAGCACCTTGTCAATGTGTATTTGCTTATGTGTGAGTACATACAAATATTGGAATTGTTCATAACACATGATATAGGCTTTACATGTCTTTGTCACATCATATCTAAATATAGTGCCAACCAGAAGTACATTAGGTGAACACCCATACACACATACATGGGTCCATGAACTGGGTTCAGGCCTTCTGCAAAGCTCTAGCACACTTAGGCCCTCCAGTCCTTCTTTTCTAGATCTAGGGCTGGCTGGTAATGACTTCCCAGTGTGGCTTTTTCAGGGAAAGCGAATCGTCTCACATGTCAACCTTCTGTCAGGAGTTCACTCAGGAAAACCTTCTCTTCATTCAAGTCACGTGCACTGAATTCTGTTTGCCACCACTGCCACATATTCACAACGACAAAGACACATCAGCCACGCATGTGCAATGTGGTACCACATATATAAACGTGCCAATCACCTCTGAACTTCAAATGAAACAAAAACCTTAAAATGGACACCATTGTTTTATGAGATCAAAACCAAAGATATATTATTGACTTTTAATTTCTTATGACTAATACAAATACACACAGCAGAAAATACATGGACAGGATTTTAAACATGAATTTCAAAATATTTTTAAAACAACATTGCAACTGTATGGTATATTAGTAACCAGCTGTTTTATGGCCCATCTATTCAATTAGCAGCATATTGTATGCATATTCCCACAACATTAGTCCAAAAAGTTCTTGATTAACTATATAATCTGTTCACATATAAATTGACAAACATTTCCCTGCTACTTTTCTGGACATTTGGACTACTTCCATTCTCTCACTATTATTTTAAATGCTTTGAAAGTTCTCAAGTTTATAATATTTGTTCACAAAGTGCCCCAGAATTAGGGTTATTTAAAAAAGATATGACTTGGAAATAATAATGAGTGCTATTCAGTAAAGCATCCTAGAAGGTCGGATGTAGCAGTACACACATGTAAACCCAGTACTCAGAAAGGAGGATGTGGAGTTTGGGCCAGCCTGGTCTACACTGTGATACCCTGTTTCAAAAGACAAAACATATCCCTGGTCACAGCAGGTAGCGTGCAGTATGTAGTCACTAGTAATATGTGTTAGTAATATTTGTTCAGGTGCTAGTGAGCAACTGAAATATGATTAAAGAAATGGAGAAAATAAATGTTTAAGTAGCCAATAGAGCTGTGGCTATTTACTGTTGTACAGTACAGCTCTGGATTCCAGTTCACAGTTATCTCCCAGAGTGGAATATTTACATTTTCATCAGCAGAGGATAAGTGTAATTCTTCATACTATTATTAGCAATGCCATTTGTGAGTTTCTAATGTAAAATATCAGCTGGACAGGGAAAAGTAAGACATAACTGTCCATATTTATTTTATTTCATAGGTTAGCATTTAAAGAAATGGACTTTATCATGGCATCTCCAAAGGTGTCATCAGCAAAACTGTCTTTGAAAGATGTACTTATTTTTATTTTGTATGTATGTGTGTTAACCTGCATGTATGTCTGGTGCCACAACATGCTTGCAGTGCCCAGAGGTCAGAAGAAGGCACCGAATCCCCTGAAACTGAAGTTACAGACAGATGTGAGCTGCCACGTGGAGCTGGGGTCCAGACCCAGGTCCTCTGCAAGAGTATCACATGCTCTTAACTGCTGAATCATTTCTCCAGCCACATGATAATTGTTTTTAATTTATATTTCTTTGAATACTTGAAATACCATGTGTTTTCTATACACTGTTTTTCTTTCATGACTTTTTTCTTTGCCCATTTTTCTATTAGATAATGAGATTGTTTATTTTAGAATAAATGTACTATATACATTAGAGAAAGTAATTCCTACTGTTTCTATGGCAAATAATTTTGAAATGGTTTGTACTATTTATTTTATGTCTAGGAAGGTTTTATCTGCATGTACCTTATCTATGTACCACTTATGTGCAGTGTCCATGGAAGCCAGGAAAGGGTACCATATCTATGTACCACTTATGTGCAGTGTCCATGGAAGCCAGGAGAAGGTACTATATCTTCTGGGATTGAGGTTATAGACCGTTGTGAGCTGCCAGGAGCTGGAAAATGAACACTGGCCCCCTCCGGAAGAGAGTACTCTTAACCACTGAGCCATCTCTCTCGCCTCTAGTAAATAATATCCAATTCTGATGCTTTTTCTTCCTTTTTCAGTGCTGAAGTTTGAACTAAGCAGCTCAGGGCATACTGGGAAAGCACTCTACTACTGAGCATTATCTGAAATGTCTTTGTATTTTTGAGAGTCTTACTAAACTGCCCAGGCAGACCTTGAACTTGGGATCTACCTACCTCTGCCTTCCAAATAGCTGGGATTACAAGCCTGTGCCACTCAGCCTGACTTGATCTTGCTTTTTGATAAGGAAAGCTTTATTTACTTAACATAAATTTTTTGATCTTAATTTATGTTTAGATGCTTATCTCAATCCAATTCTCATGAAACCCTGAAATCAACTGATATATAATTTACTCATCACTTTTATGGAAATGAAGGGTCGAGATTAAATAGTGAATTGGCAATTCAAAAGACTACCCTCTCCCCAAACATAAGGCACTGGTAGGCGAAATAAAAAGAGGAAGGGCCAAAACCATTGTCCCAGATTAAGAAATAAAGTAAGAAAATAGTAGCAGGCTTGGATGCAGCGTGGGTGGGTCAAGACAGTTATAGTAAAGAGATTCCTCCTCCTTTCCAAGACAGACCCCAGCTTGAACCAGCATATACATGATTCATAAAGGTATATTGCACACACACACACATTCAGCCTCTCTAGTAATCAGGGGATATAAAAACTGCTGCCCCGTCAGACAGGAGTAGGAACCATATAACTGGCACTGGCCAGCTCACTGTATGAACTGGAATACGGGGAAACAACGTGGCAGTCGCTGACAATATTAAGGATTTGTGGCCCTTTCTTCTGGCAACTCTACTTCCAGATAAATATAACAAAAGAAGCTGTCACACATGCCTCCCAGACACAAAGGTGTTCTTTATGTACTGCTTGTGTTCTCAAAAATTAAAGCAAAGCAAACAAATGCAAACACTCAAGGAAAAGGAAACCAGCACGTCCAAAACAGGCACACACGCCCATGTTTGTTTTAGCACTACTTGTAAGAGACAAGATATAAAATCAAGCTAGTGTTCATCAACCGATGAATAATAAAAATGCTTTTTATATAGTCAGAATTATTGATTGTAGAATATTAATCACCCATAAAGACAAGGGAAATCCTGTCATGTATGGCAACACAGATGAACTTGGGGGAATATTATATTAAAATAATTAAAAACATCATATCCCCTCAAATACAAAGCTAAAAAGGTTGAATTTATAGAACTAGCATAATAATTAAGAGTAGCAAAGCAGAGCTGGGAAGAGTCATGGGAAGAGGGCACAGAATGCTTACCAAGTAGAAGCCAGCTAAAAGCACACACACACACACACACACATGCACACATACATGCAGACACATACACACGCACTTAAATTGACATGACCTATTAATGTCATAATGTCAGCATTTAAACCTCCTATCACCAGTTTCTCCTACACGTTGCTGTACTAGTCATTTTCTTGCTCTCACTTTCTCGTTACAAAGAAGGGTACCACTATACAGATACATAGCTGAATATATATGTACATACTTACATGTTTATGTACATAAATACAAAAGATATTAATTCATAGGTAGTTTAAAATACATGCAATGTAATTCTCAACAAAGCCTTATTATTTTAACACATAAGTTATATGGCTATTTTAATATTAAAAATTGAGATTATTATAATGTTTTATCATAATCCCTACGCTGAAATTTTAATATATGAATCAAGATGTTATACACAATGTCAGTGTAGAAAGATGTTAGCATAGAATCCTATTCATCTCAGCAGTTTACTACAGTAGAGAATTTCTGCAGAAAGATTTCAGTGAAGCTTCATTTTCAAGATGCTAACGAAGACGACTGAGTTCTCTACGTAGGAGATAATTCGCCTCTTCATTTCCTCTCTGTTCTGGATTACAGAGAAGCCTCTTCTACGTCAGTCCCTTGGGACTATGACTTACCTCATCTTTTTCAAGTCCTATAAGTATATCTAAGATATGTATGTAGTATCAAGTCTCTTCAACCATTTCCTTTAATGTCTTCATCTATCACTTTTATAGAAACACCTTTACCTTGCTATGTTTCTTTGATCTATCTGAAGTGGCTATAGTAAAGTGAAATACATTCATGCACATGCATGTGCATGTATTTACCAACACTATTACACACTTCCATAATGGTTCTCTAAGCTGAAATATTGATACATATGAGATATGAGCAAAGATGAGACAGAGTCTCTCTGCATAGTTCTGTTCTGGAACTCACTACATAGTCCAGGCTGACCACAAACTCACAGAGATCCACCTGTCTCTGGCTCCTGACTGCTGGGAATAAAGGCCATGACACCATGCCCAGCTGAGCTTATATATTATACACAATACATTTTATTAACTTCTAAGCCTAGTTTTTAACATTTATTATTTAACAATACCATTTTTTGAAGTCTCATTACAAAAGGCACACACACACACACACACACACACACACACACACACACAAATACAGTGAGAGCCAGGCAGTGGTGGCACATGCCTTTAATCCCAGCACTCAGGAGGCAGAGCCAGGCGAATCTCTGTGAGTTCGAGGCCAGCCTGGTCTACAGAGCAAGATCCAGGACAAGCACCAAAACAACACAGAGAAACCCTGTCTCAAAAAAACAAAACAAAACAGTGAGAACATTAGGCTTAAACTAGTGAGTAAGAACATGGTTTTCCTTATAATCAAACCTAAGTGAAATAACTCCTGTGAAATACAATATTGGCTTACTTTCAGTTTTGGCAATATTTTATGTCAATGCCTGCTGTGGGATGTTCTATATGGCAAATGTGTTGCACTGATTGGCCAGTGGCTAGACAGGAAGTATAGGTGGGACTAACAGAGAGGAGAAAAGAAAGAACAGGAAGGCAGAAGGAGTCACTGCCAGCCACCGCCAGGACAAGCAGCATGTGAAGATGCCGGTAAGCCACGAGCCACGTGGCAAGGTATAGATTTATAGAAATGGATTAATTTAAGATATAAGGACAGTTAGCAAGAAGCCTGCCATGGCCATACAGTTTGTAAGCAATATAAGTCTCTGTGTTTACTTGGTTGGGTCTGAGTGGCTGTGGGACTGGCAGGTGAGAGAGATTTGTCCTGATTGTGGGCCAGGCAGGAAAACTCTAGCTACAAATGCCTAAGCTAATTTTAATAAAAAGTTTTACTTTTTACTTTTACTATTAAGCTATTGTTAAGCAATTTGCTTGTTTTTATATGTCTATGACAGAAGAACCCACTGAATCTATAGTATGATCCAAATCACCTGATGAATTAGTCAACCATTTATTTAAAATAAGGAAAAACAAAGCACTATCAGGATACAAAAATTATGGCATATTCCTTGACCTTATACTAATTACAGGGACAGTGCAAACATCTACAAATGACTAATGCAGGCATGGGTAAATGGAGTACAAACGATCTCCAAAGCAGACAGTAAATGCCTAGCAATACCACATTAAACTCTTTCATATTAGAGCTCTTGTCTTTTCATGTTCAATCTACATATAATTATTATGATGAAAATAAAACTATATTCACAAAAATCGCCTTCTCAGGCACCTTATGTATCAACACCATTCTGTTGTCTTTTCCAATTTTTCTACAATTTGACTTTAAAATGAACTCTACGGGGACGCGACGAGCGAGCCTATAATTGGAGCAATGGTGAGGGCTGAGGCAAGGAGGACTGCTTGGGCCAACGAGTGCACAGCCAACAAGAACAACAAGTGGAGCCTTGTCTCAAAAGGACATAAAGGTGAAAACAGGAGGTAGGGTTGTATGCGGGGTGACTAGTGTGCCTAGCGTGCACACAACCTGGGATTCAATAGCCAGCACCATAAAGAACAATAAGAGACATTTGTAGCTTTCTTTCCAAATGTCGTTACACTGACTGGGGAACCATGTTTTATAATCAACTGTGTTTTTTGTTTGTGAGTTACAAAGCTGTGAGTTCCCATTTAAGAGTTGAATTTTTAGCAAGTTTATTCTCATTTTATAGGAGTTATTTCTAGCACAAGGAGATTCCCTATTTGTTGTTTATCATATTATCTTGAACTTTTTTCCTTTCAACATTTAGTGTATAATTAATTAAGTGATCAAAATTGCTAATATCATCTTTTAACTTTTTCTGTATGTTTTTTAACTTGGAAATCTTATCTCTATGTCCAAGAGCTTATAATGATTACATTTTACTTTCTTCTTTACTATATATGCATGTGAAATGCTAATCGATTTCTGATGTAACAGGTGAAGCAGCATCTCAATCATTGCAATTCCAAATGGCTTTCCACTGTTAATTGAGAGAGAATTCCCCTTCCAACTGATTTTGATACTTCCTCCACTGTAGTTTCCCCACATCCCTCAGATGAACACTAAGCTGTCACAGTTGTATGTTTTTAAGTGTAAAGATCAAGCATTTACTTATGTCTTGGGATAAAAACATTTTCAGTTCCCAGTCTTCTATACTTTCAAATGGTCAGTCAATTCTCCACTGTTTTCATTTTTTTTTTTATTTTAATCTCAAGCACACCATTGCCTAGTTGCAGTAGGGAATTTTATCTCATTTTTATTCTTCTATTTTCCTAGTTCTTACCAATTTGAACAGCTGAATAGCTTCTGTAATCTAGTGAGCATACCCTCCATTCTCCATCCCACATTCTCTACACTTCTCCCTCTACTAACTAACTCTTCACAAAGAGAAGATTAAGAAAGAGATAAAGGGTGGAGGAAGCCCTTTAGGGATCCTTTACCTGTGGAAAAATATTCCGAAAGTAAGGCAAGCAAAGAATTCAGAGAACTTCTGGCGGGACTGTTAGCTTAGGAGAGTTTTTTCTTTTTAAGTTGAAGTCCCTAGATTACATGCTTTAAGAAGAACAGGTACCATAGCCGCCTTGCGTTGCATTGCTAGCCGCAAGTGTACAAAGGTTATCAACCAGCACTTGTTGATCACAGCAAAGAAAAGAAATGAAAGTAAGAAGAGAGGAGGAAAGGAGAAAGGGGAGGGGAGAGGAAGGATGGCTGAGGAGATAAGAGAGACAGAGACGGAACAGAGAACATAAGAGAACCATGGAATGGAGGTGTGAGTATGCATGTGCGTGTGTGCACACGTGTGTCTGTGTGTGTAGGTGCTCACACATGTGTGCATGTACATGTCTGTGTGTCCGTGTGTGTCAGCTTGCCTAGAGTAGGCTTTTCAAACTATGTCAAAATTACAGTGTTTTTAGAAGGATGCATTTTAGCAGATGTAGAAAGACTTGAAAACGGATTTTTATACTACCATTTGTCTCCTAGTGCTCTGTGACCTTGATTCTGCTATTAAAATTCTGGAGTGTCTAAAGTCCCATTTTACTGACAGGCTCCAGATGGAGAACTCCAGTGTTTCCTCTGCTCTTAACTGGCGAGTCCCAGATGGCTTTGAAAGACTACCTGATGTGCTCAAGTAGCCGCTGAGAATGACTGTCACCTCAAAAAACTTTCTGTCACAAAGTGACAAGAGTTAATTTACTACCTTACACATATTTCATACCTAGAATTATATGAATCAACTGTCCAGATTTCAGTCAAAACTCAACTCAATTAAAAATTAATTAGATTTTAACTTGGGCTAGAGCAAAAGCTGAGAGACATTTTAAGGAGAGAGACAGTAACGTGACGGTAGGACCACCGAGAAAGCAGCAGCGGTGTAAGACAATGTTATGTTGTAGCTTAAGACCAAATCTCCATCAGAGGCGTCATCAGTGTTGAGATTAATAATTCCTTACTCAGAAGTAAGTAGTGCTCAGTTACCTTTAGCATCACTCTTAGCGCCGTACAAATTACCACAGCATCTCATCATCAAGTCAGTGACCTCATTCAGGAAACACTGACTGAACGGTAAATGCCAAATAATACAACAGGACCAACGATGCGCCATCCTCGCCATCACTAGACATACGAGGACATATTAAGAGCAGTAGTAAACAAGTAAGGGTGGGAGCGATTGACATCTGTTCTACGCATGTGCTCCCTCACTTAAGTTGACAAAGAGTCAATGAGACAGGAATGTCACCGTTTTGGGTGAGGAAATGGGCTTTGGGAATTCAGAAAACGTACTGTTGTAAAAAGTGAAATATGTTGGGCAGGGGAGCTACAGTATGCTCAAAGTATATGCTATATAGGAATACGGAGCATTTCAATGAAGAAATAATATTTGGCTTTCTTGATCAGTCAAAAATATAACATATCAAACACAGTTTCAAATTTCTAATTCTTAAAAATGTAAGCTTCTATACCTTCTGTTCTAAAACCACCTCTGAATGACTACGGCAAACATACAACTCCCAAGATGAAAACCAAAACCCACCTATAATCTTCATGCAGAAAACTATTTTAAGTATCTTTCTTTTAAATTCTGATGAGACTGTGAAAATCAATTTTGGAACATCAACTTCTCCAAAAAGCCATAAAATAGGTATTTCTGCTTCACTGATTCTTGATCATTAGGATACTGTGAAATGATTAAAGTTTAAAGAGGTCATCGTTTATACTTCAAATAACTACCACTCTCCTCCCTGATAAATGTGATTTCCCGCCCCACCTTGTCTTCCCAAGGTTAAAGGCATGTAGTTTTACTACACTCCTGCTGTCAAAATCACAGGCCTGGGTAATGAAGAGATCGCACAGGTTGGAGAGGTTTTTCCCATGCACAGAGGGAAAGTCTGCGTGGAAGGCCTTCAACATTAGGGGCATGAGGACCACCCATGGAACCCACTGAGACAGCTCAGCCCCATCCCAGGTGCCTCAGTCTGCAGGCCTGAGGTGGGAGCGGAAACGTAAGGTAACTGCTGTAACTGCTAAGTGTGGTGGTATTGTGTTCCCCAAAATATTGTGTATGCTAATAAACTTATCTGGGGTCAGAGATGGAACAGCCACAATATTAAACAGAGGTTAGGCAGTGGTAGCACATGCCTTTAATCCTAGCATTCCAGAGACAGAAATCCCTCTGGATCTCTGTGAGTTCAAGGCCACATTGGAAAGGGCCAGGCATGGTGACGCACACCTTTAATCCCAGAAAGCGAGCCTTTAATCCCAGGGAGAGGTAGTAGAAAGCAGAAAGGTATATAAGGTGTGAGGACCAGAAACTAGAAGCTTTTGGCTGGTTAAGCATTTGGCCTGGTTAAGCTTTCAGGCTTCTAGCAGCACAGTTCAGCTGAGACCCATTCTGGATGAGGACTCGGAGGCCTCCAGTCTGAGGAAACAAGACCAGCTGAGGATCCGGTGAGGTGAGGTAGCTATGGCTTATTCTGTCTCTCTGACCTTCCAGTGTTCACCCCAATACCTGGCTCAGGTTTGATTTTATTAATAAGACTTTTAAGATTCATGCTACAGCTAAGTCTTTCACAGGTAACGAAGCTAGGGCTTCACAAACTGACAGTGTTAATTTATCTCAGTGACATCCCATCATTATCTAAGTTCCAAACTGATTCTTTTACATCTTATTCTGTCACTGCAACCACTTGTCATCAATACACTAACATGAAGCCACAATTTCCTTTATAAAATACAAATTTGATCATAATTCTTCCCAGAATAAAACCGTTCAAAGCTTCCTATCACCCCTTTTACATAAAATAATAATTATATGGCACTTCTAAGGACCAAAGTGTGATGGCCTAAAGCAGCACATAGCAGTTAGCTTACAATTCTGCAAGTCGGAGATCCAAAAGTCAGTCTCCCAGGGCAAAAGTGAAGGGTCTGGGAGACCTCTGTTCACTGTGAACGGTTAAGTGAGAAGCTCTGTCTCAAGGGAATAAGGCAGGGTCATAGCACCCGACACCCTCCTCTGACCTCCCCATGAGGTACATGGGTGCACATACTGCACACTTGAGTGTATATACCACACACATACACATATATGTATATACCACAGGCACACAGGAAAAAGAAATGATCTCAACTAATTTTCCAAATTTCCCAACTAATGTGACTCAATGATTTCAAAGGATTTATTTAAAAAGAGAAAACAGCATTACTAGGAGTATTTGAAAATTCTACCTATTTGAGATCACCAATTAGAAATGGCCCTAGCAGTAAGACCACAGATCAAAGAGGTTCATGGTTTGTATATGAACGTCTATTACTATAAGACATGATAGAAATAATAACTGACATTGGCTGATGCTGATTCTGCTTTTCATCAATACAGCTAGTCCCCACTCAAGATTCAATAATGAAATTACAGTTCCTTTTTACAGTGTTAGGAACTTTTTGTTCCATCTTAATAAATGCAATTTTTTACATAAATAACAGAAGGAAAAATTTAAAGCTTCATTTTTTCCAAGGCTTATAAACATATATGAATGAAGCCTTCTACTAAAAAAATCATTTGCAGTTATCTTTCTAATGTCCATGGCCTTTCTAATTTAAACACTCTTATTTCATTATCATTAAAATTCTTAACATGCATATTTATCAGTCTTTGTAAAAGAGGATGTGGGACAAGTCTTTGTTGTATGATTTCATTGTTCTCTTCAAGGACTGGGTATAAGGTGAACATGAATTTAGTTAGCAAGATAAAATATCAATGGCTCTTTTCCAGGGCCTGTTTTTGCATATCATTATCATTTCACTTCTGAAATGGGTTAATACAGGACAATATTTACACATAAGGAACACTAAATATTATGTAAGATTGGTTCCACACTTTACTATCAGAGAAAAATCTCAGTTAAAGTGACAAACAAATTTTATTAAGCCAATTAAATATAGTTTACAATAGTCTAAGGTAAGAGAAGATTAATAAGAGTGCACCAAACACATTTCTACCTGTACTTTAAAATGTATAATTCTTTCTAAGAGGACTGTAACTATACTATTATGAAACAATAACCTGCTATGTGAAAAAACGTTTTTTTCTGCTGTTTTCTGCAGTTCTAGGGACTGAACTAGGGACCATGGGCTCGCCAGGTAAGCATTTACCACTGAGCGACATGCCTGGCTCCAAAAAACTTCTATTATAAAGCAAAAAAAGAAAATGATAATATAAGAATGAAATTATTATATAAATGAAACTGAAGCTAAGCATATGTTAATTCCAAAGGGACTTCATTCATAATCTAATCAGAATGCCCAACTTTACTGTGAAACAACATTATCATCTCAAAGTTCATACTCAAGAACAGAACATCAAGTTAAAACAAAAAAATCAGAAATGACATGCTTTATGTAAGTTTACGACACTGTGGGATAGCTGGCATTCACAGCTCTCCTCAGCCACATGCTGCAGCACGTAGCCAGCAGTTCACATACCAGACACAAACAGAGATCCACTTGGGCGGGGGAAGGGGGGAAGGTTGAAATTCCCATGTTATATAATAATGTATATAGAAAAGGTATCTATTTGTTATTTTATTTTTTCAAGTATATCAAAATTTATTACATTTCTCCGTTATCTCAGAAAATAACCACCTTCACTATTTACTGTCTCCTGTGCATTAGGTTCTGCGAGGATATCTAGAAATAAGTAAAAATGCCCTACTGATCTTGCACACCTTACTACCAATGGGGATGCCTGGCACGTAACGGTAAGGGGGACTGGTAATGAAAAAAGGAACCACATCATCCTCAGAAGTTTTCCACCTAAGAAGGTCTGGTGAGCTGCAGCTCGTGGGGCAGAGGGAGGAGAATCAGTCTAAGAAGGGGTGGTAGATCCTGTGACTTAAGAAGCCGATCTAAGATGGACAGAAATGGCCCCTCTGCTCTGTTACACTCCCATTTCTTATCAACTCATAATCCCCCAAACTACTCATCCACTCCTCATAGTGACAGCTATACCTGCAGTCCCAGCATTCTTCTGTTCTTTCCTTCCTGGAGAACTTTCTACCTTTAAAAAATATTTTTTTATTTTATGCATATGAATGTTTTGCCTGCATGTATGTGTGTGCACCGTATGTTGCACCTACTCAGACCTGAAGAGGGCGCTGGAAACCCCACAATTGGAGTAACAAATGGTTGTGAGCAGCCATGTGGGTGCTAGGAAGGGAATTCAGGCCCTGTGTAAGAGCAGAGTGCTCTTAACCACTGAGCCATCTCTCCAGCTCCCAAAGAACTTTCTTGTCTTCTATATCTTTCTTAATTCATAACACTCTGGCTTTCTTAGAATTAGTATCAAATATTTTCTAGATGTTTGCATTCATAACTTGAAAAGTGGGACAGTATAGAGATTGTTAATCTCTGTTTGAGTAATTTAGAACTAATCACTTACATGTCACAAATGTAACCCTTTGCTATTTAGGCATTTGCTTAAATTTTTTAAAATATTTAAAGCTAATTTGTTAATATTTTGATCATAAATCTAGAGCTTTCAAATTTTTCTATTCTGTTCTATAAAAGTACAACACAGAAAAACCACCAAGGTAAAGTAGTCTTCATGATGCTGTATTTTATATTTTGCTCTTGCCTATACTTGTCTGAGCACTAAATGCAAGTGCCTAGGAAACTACCCCTATACTTCTGCAGAATACCACTGAGACCATTAGCAATAAAACTTGATGAGAAAAAAATTAAAAGTCTGCCTTCCTTTCCAATCTCAAAATTGCTTCTTTCCTTAGCAGCTTTCAGGAAGGTTATAGCTAAATTTCAAGCTCAGTCTACAATTTATACAGACCATCAAGAGTGTGTGCTTTATAGTTTAAACTATGAATTCTCATCATTGCTTATTTTTCATTGCACTGGTAATTTGTTCCTACTCCTATTTAAACATCATTGTAATGTAAGTTCAGAGTCAGACATGGCAAATGAAAATTGGGTGTTTGTTTTCTAACATGCTAATGTATTGGTTAAATTCTTCAAGCAACTAAAAGGCTGTGCTGAGTTTCAATACTTTGGTGAGCTAGGTAGTATAGTGAGGCTATGTTTAGGTTTACTCACTCCTGTTCATCCACCTGCAGCAAAATAGCATTTTTCATTTTTAATCTTGGGTTCGAGGCTCTCCAAACCTGATCTACACGGAAACACTTCATGTTGTTCATCTTCCAAACTACCCGCTTTGCCCAACTGCTCTTCCCATCCTTAAACAAGCCTTGGAGACCCTGTATTCCAGATGATTCTTCTACCAACAGCATCCCTCCTCCTCTGCGTCTGACCCCTTCTTATCTGTGACCTGCTTCAAGTTCATCGTCAGTGAAGCAGTCATAAGCCCCCACTTCTTGTCTAGATTCCCGAAATTTTAAAAGTTGTTATTTTAAAAATACTAATTAAATCTCTTATAAGTATATCTCAAGTTAAGGTTCACAAAAATTACACTGAGACATTTCAAAAAAACAACACAGTTTTGTACAATTTCTTTCAATACAGTTCTATAAACACACCCCAAGACTCCTCATTCTATGTGTCCAGGGTCTCACTTCAATTTCTCCCTAAAGAAACTGAGAGTAGTCGCCACACAACAATTTATAGAGTGTTCTACTAAACACTGCCATAAACTGTAGTTATGGATAAGTTTTTATGAGATGAAAATAACGTTTAACAGAAGGAAATTAAAAACAACACTTAGCCTATTTCAATCACCCATAACCTCTCCAAACACAAAGTAACTTAACTTATCTTGTAGAA
Source organism: Peromyscus nudipes (assembly GCA_902168325.1). Lineage (NCBI taxonomy): Eukaryota > Metazoa > Chordata > Mammalia > Rodentia > Cricetidae > Peromyscus > Peromyscus nudipes. The sequence goes on from CABHPH010130190.1 coordinate 15,611, forward strand.
TACTTTTAAACTTTTCACATGTATGCATTTCATCTCATGAAAATAAGATAATACTAAAATACTGTTCTGCAGATTATCTTTCCCAACTTAATACTGTATTTCATGAGCATCTGGTGCTTCTGGGTGCATGTGTGTGCAGGTGAGCATGCACTTGCCTACATGTGTGGGAAGGACAAGAGTCGATGTTAGCTGATGGTCTTCAGCACTATCTTTTTATTCCATCTGTATTTACTTTTTAAAGCAAGCCAGGCACTATATTTATACTCACAAGCCTTGCTGAACTGTAAGACCTAAGGAAGTTTAGGGTTTTGTTCTGGGTGCTTTACTGTAGACAACAGGACACATGGGGAATTTCTATCAAGTTGTTACAGCTCACATTCTTACTTCCAGGACTAGTACATGCAGAATTAACTACAGGGTATGAACATTTAACAAGTAGATTCTAGAAGATGAGCCTTAAGGTATCTTAACAAAATTTCCCTTTTAAACATAAAGATATCTCAGAATACTTCAATGACAAGTGGTTTGGTCTACTAAAGAGTCCAGCATGACGAGGACAAGGTTAACAGCTGGCCATGTGACATCCTACAATACCTGCTCTAGACCTGCTAGACAAGCCACGGTGAACTAGAAAGTACATGACTTAGCTTCACTTCACTGTCCACGTTGTCATAAGTAGAAAGAGATCTTATTTTGTCCTCTTAGTTATCATGGCATATACATTCTTTTAACTGTTAACAAAAATAAACAAAATATCCTGGAAATTATTATCAAAAGGAATGAAGGTAATTATTGTACATGTGGCCAAGCATTCCTCCTCCATTACTCTCTTATTTTTTGAGATAAGTCTCTCACTGTCCCTGAGCTCACTGGTCACACCAGAGTGGCTAGCCAGCATGTCCTAGACACCCTCAGCCTGGCCACCTCGAGCCAAGCTCAACACTTTGTATGGATGCTGGGGATCCAGACTCAGGTCCTCAGGCTCCATGTGCCAAGAACTCACCAAATGGTCTGCCTTCTCAGTAGGATTTTGTTCTTAATATTGTGCCAAGAAAACATCTTCCTGGAGAGTTAGAATTGCTTGATAGCAAATGCCACATCACAAGACTGTTTTAGGTATTTGAACACTGGGCAAGTAATACACCAGAGGTGCCAAGAATGTTAAAGATGTCAACTATGAGGCGCTGAGATGAACCAGTGGGTAGAAGCAGTTACTACCAAGCCTGAGGACCTGAGTTTGAGCCCTGGGACCCACACTGTGGAAAGACAATTCACTCTGGCGAGCTGTCACATATGTACACTAAAAATGCAATTATACATTACAAAATGTAACTAAGTTCTTTTACGTCTTCCTTGCCCTTCACAAGCATATAAGTTCTATCATTAGTGTGTATGTGTGTGTGTGTGTGTGTGTGTGTGTGTACACATATATATGTTGGAGATCAAATTCATGAATGTCAAGGCAAGCTTTATACCACCGAACTACAGCCCTACTCTGTGTCTATGATCAATGTTTTTTGATCACACAGAAAATTCAGGCACAGGATCTTACAGTCCTTAATCTTCATACACAAAGGCAATGCAACATAAAGTCTGATTTGTAGTGTTCTCTTTTTAATCGATGTACCATGGAACTTTCTTTATTCAGAGCATAGAAAGTTCCTGAAGTAACAGAACTGCTTTGGATAGAGGGCCGTGAATTATTTAGTTAGCCCCAATAGTAAAATTTCCATCTGCTGATGCTATGAACGATGCTGCAGTGACCAGCTAACATAATCCCACACATAAACAAATATGACAAAGAAGTAAATTATGAGTTACTGCTGAGTCAAAGCTACATATTTTATACTTTTGACAGATTCTCCAAATTACTTTGTAGAGAGAGTTTTTTTCAACTCTCAAAAGCAAATGATCAAGGAGAGCCTTTGCCATGTGTATCAAGAAAATTAGATATTAAAGTTTGGATTTAGATTAATATTTTAGATAGAAAAGGCATTTCATTATAGATTTAATTTTTCTTCATCTACTGACAGTGGGAAATTCTCTCTAATGCCATTAAAAGGCACTGAAAGGTATTTCCAATTTTGAACTGTCTATTCACCTCTATGGCTAATTACTCTACTTGGCTGTTTGTCTGGTTTTCTCAATAACTAGCCGCTCTCTGCACACTGACAAGATCTATCATGTTGTGGAATGAGTTTTCTTGATTAGCAAATATTTCATATACAGCTAGATTGTTTTTTAAAGCAGCACTTATATTTTCTTTTCTCAGTTTAGTAATTTTAAGCTTTTATTTTATTCTTTTCTTCTGCTTTCCTTTGACTTAATTGTAGGTTTGAGTTTTCCTAATTTCTTAGTTGGATGCCTGACTCAATTACTTTATTTGTTTATTTGGAGTTTTTTTTGAGTAAATATTTACAGCTCTGAATAACCTCTTAAAATATTATGTAAATTTGTATTTCCCCCACCCACTGATATGCGTGAGGAATACAGCCTTGAAATTCAGGGCAAATTCCTCACTTTCAGAGGCATTTTGCCAGAGCTTGGTGAAATACATAATAATTATAACCATTAATGAAGTAATACATGATATTTCAATACATGCATATATTATGCAATGTTTAAATCAAGTTCAACATAACTCTCTTCAAATTTATCATTTATATGGTGAAAAGATTCAAAACACTTTCTTTCTTTTTTTTTTTTTTCCGTTTTTCGAGACAGGGTTTCTCTGTGTAGCTTTGCGCCTTTCCTGGAGCTCACTTGGTAGCCCAGGCTGGCCTCGAACTCACAGAGATCCGCCTGCCTCTGCCTCCCAAGTGCTGGGATTAAAGGCGTGCGCCACCAACACCCGGTAACACTTTCTTCCAATTTTATGAAACGTACAGTATATTATTGTTTTTTGTTTTGGTTTTTCAAGACAGGGTTTCTCTGTGTAGTCCTGGTTGGCCTTGAACTCACAGAGCTCTCTGCCTGCCTTTGCCTTCCAAGTGCTGGGACTGCAGGCGTGTGCCACCACCATACCAGTATATTATTGTTAACATTAGTGGCACTGCGGCCTAACACCGCACCAGGATTTCTCCTTCCTAACTGTAACTTAGTACTCACTGGTCAGTCTTCCACACCCGAGATGTCCCCCTCTATCTGTAGCCCTGATAAACATCACTCCATTTGCATACAGCCAGCTCTTTGAATTTCCACATCATGTGGTACTCATCTTAACAGCCTCGTATTGCACGCAGTTTCGTTCATTCCTTCATCAGTTAATGGACACTCAGACCATTTCCATTATTTGGCAAAGTTGATTCATGCTGCAGGGAACACAGGGGGCAGGTATCTCTTCCATGAGCTTACTTCACGTTTTTAGTTGATGACTAGTGGAGGGACTAATGTGGCATATGCTAGTGTACTTCTGATCTTCTGAAGATCCTTGGTAGTATTTTCCAAAATGATTTTCCTAACTTACACTCTCACCTTAAGTGTGCTTTGCACAACAGCCCTTCTGCATGAAATAATAGGCTGCTGTTACTTTTAAGATGCATCTGAACCCTGTGCATTATATACGGAGACTAATGTTAGGAAAACTACAGCTCATGCTTGTTTTTCTGGTTCTCTTTATTACTACTCTATAGTTTCCAAAAGAACAAAGGGAAAACATGTATCATACAGCTGTATTCATATGAAAAATCATATGAATCTGCTTTACATTTCAACATGCCCTCCTAAGTCTACTTATAGATGGTCTAACAATTACTTTATAGATGATACACTCAAGGTCATATTTGTGCTATGAATAGAAAATCTTGTCTTTCAACTTGGATAAGAATTTCCAAATGACAATCTTTTAATCTCTCTCAGGCCTCTTCTGCCTCTTTCCATCATCCTTCAAATATTGGCAGAGTAATTAAGAAATATATAAACTCACTACTGAATAATCATGTCCTTTCATTTACACACACACACACCACCACCACCACCACCAACAACAACAACAACAACAACACTGCCACCACCACCAACAACAACAAAAAATATCAACATCATTTAAGAAAGTTTTAAATAAGATTACAACTACAATACCACTAAGAAAAATGTATTAGTCACCAAGACTTGCTTTAAATTTGGGGACTAACTGGTTTTTCTCTGAGACTCAGATAGTAAAGGATAGCACCCCAATCTAGTTCTGAAGATCAAACGTAGGGCTCCACAGCAAGACAGCTATAGCAAGCTGACTTGCCCACAGTGGTGGGGCTGACAGTGATGATAACTTGAATTTACCATAAGAGTCTCTATTTTCTTTGTTCAAACCTAAGGCCCACATGGAGACATATATTTCTGATGTATTCCTATAGATCAGTGTGTAATTTCTGTGTGTGTTTTTCTACTTCCAATAGGCTTAAATGATTGATTTCCTTTTTTTAAAGAATGGAATTGATTTTAAAGGAGCTGAGAGATCACTTAGTGGTCAAGAGTGGTTCTATACTTCCTTACAGAGGACCTCAGTTTGGTTCCCAACACTCATGTGAGGTGGGTCACAGTCACCTTTAACTCCAGCTCCAAGTGATCAGACACCTTTGTGCTCCATGGGCATTTGCATTCACACACACCTATTCCCACACAAAGGCATACACATAATTAGAAATAATAAAAATAAAACTTTAAATTAAGTAGAAGTGTAAACAGTGTGTATTCTAGTTCAAAAATTTTCCCCAAACTGGATTTTAACAACCATAAATAAAATCTGACATATTTAATTATATCATTTTTTCAAGAGTTAAAAAAAATAGCCTCTTTTCTTTCAAATTTTAAACACATACCACCTTTTAAAACTCCCATCTAAATGACAGCATAAAAGAATTAACTACAAACCTACAGATAGCTTCCAAACAACAGGAGACAAGCATGGAATTTACAACTATATATTTGGATGGCTACATCAATTTTTAAAAAGCCCCTTAAAATTCATTATTATTAAAAATGAATTTTCTGCTTCAAGACACTCACTATGAAACCTGCTAAATTTGATGCTGTTTCTGCTCAAAGTGAATGTCTTAAGTTATTCAACAAACAATTGGCATTTTAAAAATATATGCTTAGTTATTAAGTTAATCCATCTCTGTGTATTTCCCAGACTCCTCCTTGTACAGCTGGTCCCTACAGTTTATGCCAGAGTGAACAGCATTCTTCCCAGAGAACATAAATACATATGTTCATACATACATATACACACACCTACATTCATACACACATGTGCACACACATACATATATACATATTGAGGTTAACCATCTACAAAACATACCTACAGACCAACCAAACACTCTCATGGGTTGGTGTCCATGCTAAATTGTTAATCATTTTACTGCTACCCCTACATATAACCACCTAGTTAGCTCTTTTGTTTTCACATCTATACCTGAACTATACCAAGAAGCCTTATTTGATCATAATATTTAAGCCAAGCCAGATGTGGTATTGTGAGTCTTTAATCTGACACTGGGGAGGTAGAACTATAGGACCAGGAGTTTAAGTTCATTCTCAGCCACACAGTGAGTTCAAGGCCAACATGTCTCCAATCATCAAAACTTAAAATTTAAGTATTTTTAAAATGAAAAGCAGTAGCTATTGCTTTCCATTTAACACAGAGCCCCACAGCACCTAACCCCTCTGCTACCTCTTTACTCTTTGATTTTTGGAGCATTTATTCATGACATTTAGAATGCTGCTAAGCATAGAGTGCATAAGAAGTAAACATCTATTAAGTGAATACTAAACCATGTGCATTTTCCATCATTCTCGTTATTCAAATGAAAAATTATCTCTAAAAACTACCCAATGGATCTTAATAAATTAGGAAATATGGGTATAGATTTAGGGAAAAGGAAGTCCCTCTGGTTTCACAAAAAAGCTCAACTAAGAAAACCTCAACATACTAAGACCTGTGTCATGACCACTATATAAGATAATCTTAGCGACATTGGGAGAGGTGGCTACTGTGGCTACTGTGGCGAGATCTGTGTGTGTCCTAACAAATAAAGCTTGGCTGAAGATCAGAGGGCAAAGCCAGCCACTAATTAGTCATTGAGATCAGGCAGTGGTGACGCACACCTTTAATCCCAGCACTCGAGAGGCAGAGGCAGATGGATCTCTCTGAGTTCAAGGCCCCCCTGAACTACACAAGACTGATTCAGTCTAAAAGAGAAACAGAGCCAGACAGTTGTGACACACACACCTTTAATCCTGGCACTAGGGAGGTTGAGACAGGAAGTGATATGGCTGGGCAGAGAAAGGGATATAAGGTGTGAGGAGACAACAATCAGAGTCCTTTCAGGCTGAGGATTTCCTAGAGGTAAGAACTAGCGGCTGGCTGCTCTACTTCTCTGATCTTTCAGCATTTACCCTAATATCTGGCTCTGGGTTTTATTAAGACCACTTAGAATTCATGCTACAGGCTACCTTAGCAGAGCAGATAGAAAGCCATCTGAGTTATCTGAAACAACGCAAAGCCCCCACCTTCCAGCCTTCCTCTGCCAGGAATGACTCTTTAC
>CABHPH010130190.1:22168-52322 GCA_902168325.1 Peromyscus nudipes
CAAAGCCCCCACCTTCCAGCCTTCCTCTGCCAGGAATGACTCTTTACAAAGGCCCCACCTTCCAGCCTTCCTCTGCCCTCAGGAATGGCTCTTTGCTTGCACTGATCCATCATGCTGCTCCCACAGCCTCTCTTCTGAGACGAGGTAGTACTTTCAGTCATGAGAAATTCATTACCTTCTCAACATATCTGCCTATAAGATTTTGGCAATCCACACTAAAGTCTGGAAAACAGCCACAGTCACCTGATTCTGCCAGGAGGCAAGCATGTACCTAAGGCTCAAGAAGCAGCTCTTTGCCTGACTGACATGCATGTATTCATGTAACTTGAGCATTGAAGACCATTGGGAGAATTTCTTTCAGTAAAAGCTATATTGGAAGAAATATTAGCTTTACTCAATAAAATAACTTCTGAAGTGCCATTTAAATGTCAAATTAGGTGAATTCTTACTTATATTTTCTTACTTATAATTCTTATTTATGTTTTCTCAAATTCTACATTGCATCTCAAATTCCGGCTCTGCACAATATTAATTTCATGATTTGCCTTTTTACAGACTTAATAGGTTTGAATATGTGTACATCTCTTTCCAATTTAGCATTTTATCAAAGGAGAAGACTTACTTTTCTTGAATCCACATTCACATTCCTTAAAATAAACAGTTCTTCTAGCTTCTACTAAAGTCTGGGCTCTAATCTGTGTGGTTAACAACATATATTCAAATCCCAACATTGCCTCTATCAGTTATGTTCTCTTCAGCAGGTCCTTTACCATACAAAATAATAGCTCCTCATTCATCATCCTATATGATGTTAAAAGCAACAATACTGTAGAGAGCTACTAACACAACATATCCCATAGCAGTATGGGAGGGTTACATAAGATAATGCACATGAAGAGGTCAGCCAAGGCTGGGGACATGCCTCCATGGCTGAGTGCCTGCTAGGTTCTCAGGAGGCTCTGGACTCAATCCCTAGCACTGGAAAGGAAGAGGATGAAGGTGTAAGTATTCCTTGAAACTCCTAGGGATTAAGTGATGGAGCCAATCTTTTAACATTTACTGATGCTTACTCTTGTCTAGCCCTCTTCCAGGTACTAGGAAGACACAGATACTGAGTCAAATACAATGTTTGTAGCCAGAAGTTTTCCTGGTCCCACCCGGCTCGCAGCAGCTTAGACCCAAATAAACACATAGACACTTATATTAATTAAAACTGTTTGGCCTAATAGCTCAGGCTTCTTGCTAGCTAAATCTTACACTTAAATTAACCCATAATTCTTATTTATGTTTAGCCACAGGCTTGATACCTTTTTCTAGTTCTGTCTTTACATCTTGCTTCTCATGGCAGCAGCGGCTGGCAGCGTCTCCTGATTCAGCCTTCTACTTCCCAGAAGCCTATACATGTTTTTGTGTTCAAGTCTCTATCAGTTTTCTACAGGGAATCTCGACCAGGCCTAACATCAAATTTGAAGACTCCAGAAAAATGATGGGGCCCCACAACAACAATTCCACATGGACAATAATAATACCACTAAGCTGACAAACATCACCCACAGGTCAGCTTTGGACTACAAACTGCTCAGAACAACTTCAAGATGGCTAGCTAAGGTGATCCAGTTTCAAAGACTACTTAAACAAGGACTTGAGATAAGCCCTGAACTTTGGCATTATGCAGAGACTGGACAACAAATGATATAGCTACCTTTCCTAGAACTTGACAATTAACCCAAAATTTTTCTTTTCAGAATCCTCTAAAGATGCCTTTGCCTACAACCAGCAGGAAGCAATTTTAAGAACACAACGCCCACATTCCCAAAGAGGTGGTGTGGTGCGGGTGGGTTTTGGTCTTTCAGTGGGTTTTGGGTTTGGGATAATTCTCATTGCTTAGGAGGGTTGGTTATAAGTTGTTGTTGTTAATGGTTAGGAAAAGGGCTAAGCAAAGGAGATTAGATTTAAGGTTCTTGTTTGAAAAAAAAAAGATATATAGAAATGATAGAATAGAGGGTAGATTCCTGAATCTACTCTGAAAAGTAAAAAGAAGATATAGATATGATATAGATAAAAAGATAGATTATTAAATCTACTTTTAAAAGACAATTACTAGTTTTAAATACTTTACATTGGATTGGATTTTTGTATATTGTATACAAATTATATATATTGAGAATGAGATTGTTAGAAAATGCTATATGCATATTTCTAATCTTCTTCAAGATATTGTACTTATACAGTTCATTTAACAATGTAATGAAATTTGCTAATCCTTGAATGTTATTATTACCAACTATTAGGATATGAAGAAATGAAAGTAGTTAAGACATTACAATCGAACTTGTAGTCATATTAGGTATCTTTTCAAGGTCGAGCAGATATATTTTAGAGAGACAGGTCATCTTCAAACCTTTTAGAGATCTACAGAATATGGCATTTAAAATGTTTCAATAACTTAGAATTTTTTTTCTTTTTTTATGACTATGAGACATGTCGCCTCCTGGCAGCACCAATCTACTTCAGAGAAGATATGGGCATTGAAGAAACTGCATATGGAATTAACTTTTATTGTGGCAAAAATTAGCCACTGGACAACAAAGTGTCATTGAATTGACTGCTGACAAACAGGAAAAAATGGACAGACAGGACACAAAACAAAGGACTACTGATTCTTTCCAAGACAAGTGTGGTTGTGGCTTTAGCAACAGGCATCCTCTGAGGCCAGGACAATATGGCACCATCACTGAAGTGGCCTTTGCAATCCAGAAAAGGTACAGTGACCCTTTCTTTGAAGGCAGCTAAACAGGCAGTGGACCGATGGCTTCTGGCAGTAGAACAGTAGCTGAAACAGTTATTCTTGAAAGAGTAACTAGGCTGACAGAGTCTAACTTCTCAATGATAGACTGGCATTTAATAAAAGAGATGAAGCCACCCACAAGCTGAGAAGAATGGGATGTGGAGAAGAACAGGATGCCGAGATGAAGCCACCCACAAGCCAAGAAGAATGGACAGCTGAATTCCAAAAACATCAACAATTTCCAGAATTTAAAATTCTGAATCATGACAGGACACTAGTGGAATTCAGGTTTATCTGGTACATGGACAACTCGCACAGAATATGAGGTCGAACTGTAGGCCTTGTGTATATCCTACTTCACAAATGAGTCTGTCAGATAGACTATGCCCATAGACTGAAGATGATGCCCCAACATTGCAGAGAAACCTCAGGTGACTGTCCAGGCAGCTGGCTGTTTCTGTCAACTCATATTTTTTGGAAGTCGCTTGTTTACGCTTCCTGTTTTATTAGGTAATATTATTTCCTTCTTGGGTCTCTGAGGGAGTTGAAGATTAGATAGTTATGGTTATAGTTATAGTTAGTTGAAGATTAGATAGTTATAGTTAGTTGAAGATTAGAGAGTTATAGTTTTCCTTCTTAAGAATTTCAGAAAAGAAACTCACTAAAGTGTAAGTGTATAAATTTGAAAGACATTATAAGATAGTTCTCTGTTAGTAATATAAGTTAGGATAGAAAGTGATTCAGGTACATTACTTACCAAAGTAGAATAGATAATGGAATATTTTCTCTGAGTCTGTCAAATACAAATGGACTAGACATTGTTGAGGTATTTATTGCTTGTATATATTGTATATAGTTATTGTAATTATTGTATATAGTTTTTCTTATATTAGTTATAACTTTTTTCTTTTTTCTTTTTATTAGAATAAAAGGGGGAAATATGGAGATATTTAATTGTGCTGAAATGTGATTTTATCTGTATGTTATTAAATGAAGTTTGCCTGGAGATCAGAGGTCATAGCCATCCATAAAAAGAAGTCAGGTGGTGGTAGCACACGCCCTTTATCCGATCACATGGCAGGCAGAACTCTGTATGTTCAAGGACACAGCCAATCGTGGTGACACAAGCCTTTAATCCCAGTACCAACCATAGAGACCTGGAGGTCTGTATAGACAGGCAATGATGAGGAAGTCATGTGGCTGGGCTTATAGCCAATGAGAAAGCAGAACAGAAAGGCAATGAAAACACAGGTTACACAGGAAGAAGATCTCTCTGTGGAAGTGACGGCAGCAATGTGGTAAGATAAGGTAGTCGTGGCTCTTCGCTAGTTCTCTGATCGCTTTGGCTATTACCTCTGTATTTGGCTCTGTGTTTCTTATTTAATAAGGTTGTTCAGATTTTCCTCTACAAATGTTGGCCTTATAGAACTTGCACTGCACTTGATTTACAATGCATGATGTCATATAAAGGAGCATATACCAAACCATTAGAAATTAACCAATGAGAAATAAGAAAAGGAGTGAGGGAACATGAGAATATACTGTTTATACATGACAGGGAAGGGCTCTTGCATGAAGTTATCATGAGCAGCAACTCAACTAAGAAAGAACAGGCCATGGAAGCCCACTAGGTTTGCTGCTTTAAGATAACAATTACGGGTGATCAAACAGCCCTACTTAGAACAATACTTCCCCTGTCCTAAATTCCCACACAGGGTCTGTGAGGCAGTACAGGAAAAAACAGTCAGCAGGTGAGGAGCAGATGGTTAAGGCACCCATTCAGTAATAGCATTATTAAGTTGTAAAAATCAGGCAATTCTCCCATTCTGGTTGTCTAGTTTCCCTGCACTTGTGAATAAATACAAAGAATAAAGATTGAAAACTATTTTAGTTACTGTAGGCATTACAGTAATAAGATTATATTTTCATGAATAGGAGAATAGGAAACAAAAATTGCTCCTAAAGCAAAATAACATTCTCTATGTAGGCTAAAAATAAAGTCTAGAAAGATAAAACTTAGATATTTTATATCTAATTTTAGATGACATATTATATGGTCAAATATATTAACTTCTTACACAATTTAAATCAAGAAATAGATTCAGTAATAAGAGTACAAATAACTTTTCAAAGGAAGATATATGGTAATAATACCACCACAACAAAATCCATATCAATTTGTTCTCCACTCAGAATTGAAAATTGTCCTTCATAACCTCTGTATTACAATTATTTTTAAAAAGAGTAACATGGTTTTTTGAACCAAGTGTGTAACAATGTTTACAGTAAACATACTAATGTGCATATTTCAAATACAAGGGCTTCATATCAGGTTAATGGGTGGATAATCTTTAAGTTTTACCTCAGAAAACAATCATATACAGCTCTTTAACCTTCTACGGCTTCCAGCATTCACTTATTTGCACAGACAGCCACTGCTATAAAATGATGGGATAATCAACCCCAAAGTATCAGAGATCTGACAGAAAAATAGTAATTGACCATGTCATAGTCTAGAGAACCTAATCCATTACCTAAGTTCATTTCATGGAAATTTTTATATAGTGAGGGGTGAGTGTAATTTTATTTGAAATTATATATCCCTCCTCAGGTCCAGATCTACAAGCTAATTTCTATCAGGAATTTGATCTCTAACGTGGTTCTGACTAAGCCTACAGATTGTGCAAATATTCGGTTGGTCTGTGAAGCTAAGAATCAAGATATGTAAAAGCAGTTTGTTTTGTTTTAACGTAACATGGGTAACTATATGTTACTAAATTGAGGTTGATTCATAATGGGATATACTGGGACTGAAGTTCATGCTATCAAGTGTATAATTAAGAACACAAAACTTGTCATCTAACTGGAGAAGCTGGGGTATAGAGGAGACGCTAAAGGTAACTTCAGGCTTGTGGGTTCTGGGAAGCTGGGTGTAGGGAGGGAAGAACGAACTGGAATTAGATGTTATGAGTTTGACGTGAAAATTGGGGGGAGGCCGACACTGTAGGGACAACACTGGATTAGAACTACAATTCACTCTTTATTAACGTATTAATGGTAAAGTCATGAGACTGACCACTCTAAACAGACATTATTTTCTAGGCTAACAAGGAAAAACACCGTAACTTTTAAATTTTTTCAATTACATCAGCATTCTTGGGACTGTCACTTCAATTAGAAGCTGCCCTTAGATCTATAAAAATCAAATGATACATGTCACCTACCAATTGTAATGTCTTTCCCATTTCGACACCATTCTTCATGTTGCACAGCCCTCAAAGGAAAGGGCTCCTGCCATGCCCAACCCAAGTGTTAAAAGGCTCAACGAGACCACTGGTGCACTGTCGTCGAGGTCCCTCAGGTGCTACCTGAACCACACCAACATGCCCATTCCTAACCTCGCACGTCTCTCGGCACATGAAAGAATTGTTTTGTGATAGATCTTAGGGGTAAAAATGGCCTAAAGTGACCTTTGACCTGGCTGGCTGGAAAGTTATGCTTTCTGAGAAGAGCAGCGTAGCTTTAAGCTGTCCTGAACTTGCACTGCACTGCAAACCTCATACTCCTACCTGAAATTCTGACTTAACTCCTAATTGCTAGACATGTTCTTTGATGTGTTCATCTTCAAATCTTTTGCTAGACCCTTTCAAAGCATGAATCTCACATCTCTCAAGATGAAGTGGGAAAGGAAGAAATGAGACCATTTGTAGCCTAGCAAATCCTCAGAAGGAAGGCAATGGATCTTAGTAAAATTAAAGGAGGTCTGGAGTTCAGTTCTGCCAGGAGTTACTGGTATTCACAGAAGTGATCTGTCTCTGACGTTAACACACAACTTAAAAACTTTCTTCAGTGTGAGAAATGCTAACAAGTATTCTTTTTTTTAAAAAACGAAACAGGAGTGCAGCATACCTTAGGAATAGGATTCAGCAGAACCACCCCAGACTTCTTGGTGATGACCTGTTTTGTTGAGAAGTGGTGATCTATAAGTTGAGGGATATTTGAAAACCCAGTGCCCTCAAATCGATACAGATTCTGGAGGGAGAACAATAAAACAGAATTATTAGGAGCCACTGTTTGAGAAAAAGCATCTTCGTCTGTGAGTTAAGTTCTATTTAAGGGCTGTTGGTGCACAGCGACACAAACACATTTAACAACCCTCAACTACACACTTGCTAGATAGTGGAAATTCAAAGTAGACGGGAAAATGAAACTCTAGTCTACTGCCAAATCTCTTGACAGAAAAATTTTCAAAATACACAGGACGCATCATTATTATAGTAAGAGAAGCTAACAGAACCGAACTGCACTTTACTAATGTGATGACCAAGCGAGCAAGACAGGTGCCCACTCAAGTTTAGGCACAAGAAAGATGTTTGCATGTGTCTCCCTCTGTGCTCCATTCAATAAACTTTCAGTGCCAAAAACACTGTCAAAAGTTTGAGGAAGCCTAGTAAAACAATAAATATCTTAGTGTCTAAAGGCATTTCTTATTTGCTAATCCAGTGGGTTTTTCCACAGCAGGACTTCAACGCAGTATTGACTATAGAAAATAAAAGTCCAAACATCATTCACACAAGAAATGAAGATAAGAAATGAAGAGTATCGGCGCTAATGCCTTCGAAATCAGCAAACTCAGAGCTTAGCACCTTTTTAGAAGAATTATTTTGTTCTTTTAAATGTATGTGCCATGTGAGTATACTCCATGTGTGTGGACGCCCATGAAGACCAGAGCTGGCTAGATTTCCAGGCGGTTGTGAGACTGACTGAACTCTGTCCTCCACAGGAATAGCACACTCTCCGAATGGCTGAGCCATCTCTTCAGCCTCCTGTCTTAGCACATTCCCTGTCACATTCCCTGCCACTAGGTAAGGACCATATTCTCACACCCTGTCATGTTGTTCCTGGCTTTCCTATTTAAACAGACCAGTAGTTAGGTGTAAGAATGGGCAGCAGTAAATAGAGAAGTAGCCCACTGACCACACTTCTCAATGCCAGAAGAACGGCAATGCAATGCAGTAAAAACTTCTGTGTGGTTCTTCCTCAGGCTTAACTGTAACACATAGGGATTATGCAGATACAAATGTAGATATGCATTTTAAGATAACTATTAAGAAATACAACTTTCCAACTTTATAAAACCAGGCAGGAAAAGCAGGAGTGACTGCTATAGGCTGCGAAGGAGAACAGGAGAGAAACAGCAAGAAGTTGGATAAAACAGACTAAAACCCCACTGGAGAGGGGGAAATGTTCTGCTGTTCCACGGCATAGTGCAGCAGAGATGAAAATGCAGAATGTCACAGAAGTGCAGCATGCACTAAGAACACCAACCCCAAAAACATTTCAGACAAATATATGATTTCTACATTTTTCTTCCAATTTACTCTTAACACAGCAATTAGGGTATACTGTCCCTAAGGATCACTCCTTTGTATGCTAATCTGGGCTCCCTACTGTCTGTCTGTCTACCTCATCATCCTCCACTCCTCCTCCTTGGCTCATTAGTCTCCAAGCACCAACATTACCTTCTTGTTCTAAAACATGATATGCACTCCTTCCTCAGAGAGGTGTGTTGGTTTGCTGCATGAATTAATTCATAAGACAGCCAGCCCCACAGGTAGTATCTCCTTTCCTGACTTCTTTTCCCAGCTTTCATTAAATATCTTTTCTGTGAAGTTAACTCTGGCCACCTACACAATATACAATTCTCCACTTTCACACCCCAATTGAATTTCTCACCTCCTTTTCCTTACTGACATAATTCTCCTTACAATGTATGACTATTACCTTTCTGACCCTATCATCACATATATTTTACTTATTCTTAAAGGGGTGTGTGTGTGTGTGTGTGTGTGTGTGTGTGTACCCACAGAGATCAGAAAAGGGTGTTGGAGTTACAGGTTGTGAGACATTTAGCATGGATGCTGAGAGAATCCAACTCCGGTATTCTGGAAGCCATCTCTCCAGCCCCAATTTTCCTTTTTTTTTTTTTTTTTTTAATTATCTATCTCCCTTCTAGAGTTCAGACATATTAGGCAACATATTTGTTCATTTTCTCCTCAGCGTCACAGCCCTATGGTCTAGTACAATCTGTGGCATATACAGGCTGTAGAAACAGACATCTGCGAACGATATGAAATGCAATAAGTGTTGTAAAGGAGACAAGACAGTCTACAAACGGACAAAGGAAAGTCCACACACTCATGAGCACGAGACATTAAAGTACAATGTTTAATAATAAGTAATAAGTAATGAAGCCCATACAGAATGAAACTTGAAATCAACCCTGCTATAAACCTCAGAGTAGTTACTGCCCTGTCCTAATGATGACTTCATGATTACTATATAATGGGAAAAAAATTCCAACTACACAAGGATGAGCCACAAATTCAGAACTGTTATACAAAAAATGTGTTGGCTTTTTATTGCACATTAAGTCTCAGAGCATGAATTTAAAATGTGCTTTAAAGAGCCTAGAGACTGCAGCAATAAAGCTAAGTAATTCAGAGATTTAATCACCTCAAAGTGAACTTGATACATGATCAATATCTTCTCTTTCCATTTCTTAATTTAAAAAGCATGTTATTGACCAAAGCTTTGTGCATATATGAACTACAATGTGATGCTTTCATTCACGGCTGTGTCAGGAAACAAATTACTCAGGAAGTAGCATAGCCACCACTCTAAAGCTTGCTCATTTTGTTACGGTGAGTACATCAAAATTCTTCTAACTATTTTGACATATATAATGTATTATTGTTAATTATGTTCTAGCAACTCTGCCATGAAAACCAGGACTTATTCCTATTTCAAATAATAACATTGGACCACTGGACCTGTTGATGGGCCTCTCGCGCTCTCCCTCCCCCTACTCTTTCAGCTTCTGTAGTGACTACTCAACTCTGGGCTGCCACACAGCAAGTGTCTTCTACTTGAATTGTTTCACATAACACCACGATCCCAGCACATCCATGCTGTTGGCTATGGCAGGATTTCAAAGGGTTTTGTGGTTGAACAGTATACCATGGTGCGCATGCAATGCCATCTTTTCTTTATCCAGCTACTGGACATTTAGGTTGATTTCACACTCTGACTACTCTGAATAGCATAGGGTAAACAATGGAGATTTATCTTTTTTACAGGTCCATTTCAGTTACTCCTATGATCCAAGGAACGGGGTTTCTGGATCATGTCATTCTGTGCTCAGGTTTCTGAAGAAGCTCCACACTGATCTCCATAATGGCTATGCTAATTAACATTCCCCACAAAGATGCAGACCTTTCTTCATTTCCTCACAGCCTTTGCTTCATTTGTCTTCTGAAAAACAGACATTCTCACAGGAGCAACGAGCTGCCTCAGTGGTTTTAATTTATATGGTTAGGGATGTTGAACATCTTTCGTGAATGTCTGCTGCCATTTGTATTTCTTCTAAGAAAAAAAAAACCTACTGAAGAAATGCTACTGTGAAAGAGCGAGACTTGTGGGGTCGCACCCCGGGACAAGGAACTCCAGACAATGAGTGACTGCTGAGGGGGAGATCAGCCGCTCCCAGGGATGAGCCCTCTAGAAGGCCGTCCATTAGAAAGTGGTCAGCCCCCAACCCATATATATACACACAGACACCAAGAAGACTTAGCAGGTTGTATTTACGTATCTGTGCATACACAAAGATATATACACGTAAAATAATAACAATGGGGAAAAAGAGGCTATCGATTTGAGAACGGAGGCAACATGGAAGGAGAAGACTTGGAAGGGTCTGGAGGGAAGAAAGGGAAGGGGGAAAGTGGCGTGATTATATTCTTAATAAATTTTATAAAAAAAATAGAAAATTGCTCTAAAGTCTAGTCAGACCATTCTTTTTTTTAAATTAGTTTATTTGGTTTTGTGCTACTGAGCTACTTGAACTCCTTATGTACTGTGGAAATAACCCCTTCAGCTGTGCGGTTTGCAAATGCTTTCTTTACTCTGTTAAACTGCCTCTTTACTCTGCTGATGGCATCCTTTCAATGCAGAGGCTTTTCTAGTTTGACGTGAATGCAGCAAACAAGGTTTTATTGGCCATATTTGGAGACGTATCAAAAAACCACTTCCCAGGTCAGTATCTTAAAGCATTTCCCCTGGTTTCCTCTAGTAGTTTCATGAGTCATGATTTCATGTGTAAGCTTTACTAGGTTTTTATTTGTTATCTGTAATGATGAGAGAAAGTGGTCTCACTCTTATGCATACAGTCATCTAATTTCCCCAACACCACTTCCCTAACAGAGCCATTGTGAATTCTTGGCTCTGTCAAAAATCGGCTGGTCACAATGAGTGGGCTGGTTTCTGCCTCTCTATTCTGCTCACTGAAATTCAGTTCTGTTTTTAAATGTCCTTTGATGACAACTTCCTCGTGCATTTCTGGGTCTGGTTATGATGCCTCCAGCTTCTCCCTCAAGATTGTCTTGGCTATTCGGGTTTATCTACAGTCTCTTAGGAACTCTGAGATTATTTATTGTAATTCTTTGTTGATGAGTCTGCGCACCGTACGGGGACATTTTAACTATGCTGACTCTTCTACATAGACAGGTTATCTTTGTGTTTACTTGTTTGTTTTTCAGTATCCTTCATCCATGTTTTATAGTTTTCCTCTCCTTTCACTTCTCCGTTAAATTTGTGGCTAGTGTTTATAGCTGTTCAAAGTAGGGTTGTTATTTTCATTTGGGGGGATGTCAGGTAGCTTTCTCAGCATATAGAAATATGATGACTTCTCAGCCTTTCAACTAAGACCAAGTGCATGCAGAAATACAAATGTGTTTTGAGTGCTGATTTTGGATCCTTGATTTTATAGAATTTATTAGTTCCAACAGTTTTTTGTTCTTAAATCTTTTTAGAATTCACTGTGCATGAGACCAGTTCACCCTTTAACAAGGGCAGCTTGCTTTTTTCTTCATTATTCTGGATTCCCTTGATTTTTTTTTTCTCCTGCCAATTGTTCTGGCAAGGACTCATAGTACTATGTCGACAAAAGGCAATGACACTAGGCATCCTTGTCTTGTTCTAGACTTCAGAAGGATGCTTTCCATTATTTCTCCATTCCGTATGGCATTAGCTGTGGGTTTGTCATAAATGACTTTCCTGAGTTACAGTAGTCTTTCCACCCTGAATTGTGTAGGGTATTATACCATGAATGAATTTTGAATTTTGTAAAATGCTTTCTAAGTGCCTATATAAATTTCCCTATGTTTTTTGTGTTTGACTCTGTTAATACATCAGCTGTCTTACACTGAAGCACTCTTGCATCTCAGGAATGAATCATTTGATCACAGTGAATGATCTTTTATAATGTGCCATGAAATGTAGTTTCCTAGCATTTTATTTAACATTTTATGTCTATGTTCATAAGCGGTATTGGCCTATAAATTTCTTCTGAGATTGTTCCTTTTCTGGTATAGGTATGCATAAGTTTTTAAGGATTCCTTCTTTTTCAATTTTTTAAAATACTTTGAGAAAACTGGTACTAGTTCTTTAAATATTTGTAGATCTTATAAGGAATGCATCAAGTGTTAGGCTTTTCTTTGATTACTTTGAAGAAGTGATACAACAGTAATTTTACTAATAAAATTATTTTATTGTCATTTTTAATAAATATAATCATTTATTACTGATTTAATCTCAGAGCTCTTTATTAGTCTCTTTATGTTTTAGATTTCTAGGCCAGTATGGTAGGCCACAGCTCTAATTCCAGCACTATGGAGTCGGAGACAGAAAAATCCCAAGTTCATGGCTAGCCTGAGTTACATAGTAAGACTGTCTAAAACAACTGGGGGAAAAAAGGTTTTATATGTATTATTCAAATTTGGTAAACTGCATACCACAGAATTTATCTGCTCTTTTAGACTTTCTTTTTATTCATGTTTGGAGAAGGGCACAGTTCCAGTGTGAGGCAGAGGGCAATTTCCAGGAGTCAGTTCTCTTTCCAGCATGTGAGTCCAAAGGCTTGGTGGCAAGTGCCTTGAGCAGCTGAGCGATCTCACCAGCCCTCTGGTACTTTCCACGTGTTGTTAGACTTGTTCCCAGGCCTTTCGGATGATCTGTTGTTCTCGGGTGATATCAGCTGCAATGTCTTACCCTCATCTCTGATACTGAGTATTGTTCTTCATTTAGTTAAAGGCTTATTAAGTTTATCCTTTCCAAAAGCCACCACACTACATTTGTCTTTTTGTATTTCTCAAGTATTTCACGTACCTCTGCTCTGATGTGTAACATTGCCTTCTACTCATTTGGTTCTTCTTTTTCTAGTTCCTTAGGAAGCACCCCAAGGTCTCCAGCTGAAATCTTGCTATTACTTTTTGAATGTTGGCACTGGTTGCTAAGGGTTTTCCTTTGAGAATGGTGTTTGTCATAGTCTGTCTATAAGTTTTAGTCTAATGTATTTCCATTTCTATTTACCTAATGAATCTTATATTTCTCATTTAATGTTTTCAGTGATTTGTTTCTTCAATAGTATTTGATTTCCATGTATCTAATGCTGTTTCCAGGGTTTTACCTATTGTTGATTTCTAGATTTATTCCACAGTGGTCAGAAAAGACATTTTGATTTTTTTTAATTGCTTTTTTTTTTTTTGTAGCCCAACATATGGTTTGTTCTGGAAAATGCTCAGTGTGCAGTTGAGAATTCTTAAACATTGGATGCTAGATGCAATGCTCTAAAAATGTCTTAGGTCTATTGCTGACTCCTTTGTTCCTTTTGTTGATTTTCTAATAAGATTATCTGGTCACTAACAAATGCTGGGTACTGAATTCTGCTCTTATTATATTACAGACTATCTTTCCGTTAAGATTTATTAGTACCTCTTTTATATATTTATCTACCTACTAGATTTCACATGCTAAGTATCACCTCTAATTTTTTTGTTGTTGCTGACTCATATGTTTAGGCCTCACATAATACGGAATAAATATTTCCTGAATGAATAAATAAGAGAATAAACAATGCCATTATAGGAAGATTTTCAAAGTTTTATTTAAATATGTGTCGTTTAATTTGAATTTATCATTGCCTGTTAATCTAAACCTCATGGTTCAGCCAACTCTAAGTTCAAACTGATATGTACACAAGTTACTAAATCCCTAAAACCCTATAGGCTCTGTTTATGATCGTGGCCTGATCTTTCTGTAAGGTAATTACTATTACTCTTGTGCCTAAACAGAAACTTAAATCCTGTGGACAGGCATTTTCAAATGCAAGCTATGTGAAGTAATGGAGTGAAAGTAAGAAAAACAGGCAACAATTTTTCCATCTGCCAAAGAAACTGCCACTATAAATTTCCCAATCAGTAAAAGCAAAAATGTCAAAATTACTATTCAGCTCTTTAGTGCTTAATAAAGACAACATTAACAGGGAGTGATTTGCAATACCTGGAGACCTGAGTTTGATTCCCAACAAACCCATGCAGAGGGAGAAGGAGAGAAATAACATCTGAGAGTTATCATCTGACCTCCATGCATGTGCGCCGCAGCACCAGCCCCCTCCCCCACACACATCACAAACACACACAATGACCATAAACAACGTTTTAAAAGAAAGCAGTTTAGCAATTCTAAATCTCAAAAAATAAATTAGCCTTAGGATACATAATGTGAATATGCTGTTCATATTTCTTTATCATTTTCTATTTATTGCTTATTAATACCAATAGGTATTACAGAAAAACAAAAAAAGATCAATAATATTGAATCACAAATTCACCATCTTGAATTGAAGAATTTCATTCACATTAGTCAATAAAATAGATGATAGTTTGAAACTAGTTAAAGAGGTGTCCTCAAAAGTACACATCTCATAACCTTGAGTTTTACTACAGGAAGAAAATACACAGCATTTACATTACTTTTGTTTTAATTTAAAATACGTTAATACTCAAATTCAACATTTTAGATATTTACATTTAAATTTAATTTTATTGATTTTTAAACATGATATTTTTTCGTTAAGATTTAATATTTTAATCCGTTTTGGAGCATCATATTTATGGAACTGAGGAAAAATTCAATTGTTTATTTTTGGTTTTTGGGGTTTTTTTGGGGTTTTTTGTTTGTTTGTTTCTTTGGTTTTTGGAGATAGGGTTTCTCTGTGTAGCTTTGGAGCCTTTCCTGGAACTCATTCTGTAGCCCAGGCTGGCCTCGAAATCACAGAAATCTGCCTGCCTTTGCCTCCTGAGCGCTGGGATTAAAGGCGTGCGCCACCACCGCCCGGCTGGAAAACTCAATTGTTAAACTTACTGTGTGTCAAGCATTTCTCATCAACCATCCACCATTACATTTCAAGCATACCAAAATGGATTCCATCAATAATCACATATGAACTAGCCTGGGAACGTACATCGACAAACTGTATGATGAAGTGTCTCCTCTGTCCATCTGAGTACACAGAAAGGACATATTCACCGGGTTTCCCATGGCTCTCGCGCACCAAGAAGTCTCCTTGCTGCCTCAGTAGCTCTTGGGCCTCTATCCTGGGGATTGCGCCATGGTACCAGTCATGCTCCGCCAGGGGCTTCTCACTCACAGAGGTCACGTCAGAGAGCTGAACAAATGTTTTAAAAACCAAGTTAGAAAAATAAAATCTTATTTTGCCCTAATAAAATTCACTGCAAGTAAAAATACTTCTTACATATGCTCTGCCTTCATCGGCCAATTAGAAATCAAATGATGAATCTGACATTTTCACAATTATTAAAGAAAATACACCCTGGAGTGCCGGGGCTGAGGTTTAGCACAAATACATAGCTTTCAATACTTTCTATCATGCACAGGAACATTAGCAATTAAGGTTAACAGTCCTACTCTTATTCCCCTTACCATAAAATAAATCTATGTAATAATATTCATCAATCAGAAGGAATATAAAAAGCATTTTCAGAGAAATTTATCACAAACACATTAAACATGTTTCATTCATTGAATTAATTAACTCTAGACCACTCAGACTGTGCACTGTACCTAACAGTAGGTAGGAATGGGTCTCGGCTTCCGCCTGGAGCTGTCTGGCTAAGCTCTTCTCACTCACTCCTCTACCTCACCTCTGCTAAACCATTGCTCTGTCACATGGCTGGGCTTGGTTTTGCAAAGCTATGGCAGATAAAGCCCTGGGTGAAAGAGCATCAAAGAAAATGAGCAGTGTGGAAGAACAAGACATGTGGGGATGATTACAAGCCATGAAACAGAAAGAAAAGCAAGTGGCCTACTGTTTTAGGAGAATACATGCTCATACCAAAGAGTGGAAATAAGCAAGAGCTAGCCACACTGCCCTGAAAATCCTGAAATTTGGGGTAGATGAAATCACACGTTATGTTCACAAGGAAGTTCTGTTGTGTTCTATTCATCCACAAGAACTAAACTGCCCTGTACTGCTGGGGTATGGTAGCATGTATGTATTTTGGAGTATGGTAGCATGTCCTTGGAAATAACCCCCTCACACACTCCTTCATGGCTGGTAAGAGCTGAGTACGTACTTCCCCCAAGGAGGCCAAATTAGCCTTTCCTCCTCGTAGTCATTTATCTCATGCACTCTGTCCTAGGAAAGCAAGCTGACTAAGAAGATAAATAAAAGGCAAACACACAAATATGAGGATTTATAGGCTAATATTATGAACTTTATGATAAGTAGGTAGTAAATGAAAACTAATTCTGAAGATAGCCTTCATTAATTTGTACCACTGAAGAGGTCTAAAACTCCAACATGCCATTACCCAAAACTCATCCTATTGCTATAAAAAGAAAATGTCCCAAATAGGCCTCAAGCATGCTGTACATTTTAATGATTGTTCTTCCATTTATGTCACCTAAATTTTAAAAATATGTATATGATATGACAATTTTTGTGGCAATTTTTCATAAGTATAGCAAGCTTTTTTTTCTTTTAGTGCTAACAACAATGAAAATAATAACAATATAACAAACCAACCACCAGTAATCAAGTAAAGGATACTACATTTAAAAGTGAGTGTGAAAGCTGCCCAAAGCTCTTTGTGAAATGATACCAAGAACTGATAATTTTTAAAGAAGGTAATCAGGAAAAGTGGATATTTGTTTCCCATATTTATCACAATATATAAAAATATGGCAAATCCAAGTTTCTTTGTTTTTTGCTGTAGTAGGAACCTATTGCTCAGTCTTTCCAACAGCAGAAGTACCCAAAGATGAGGAATCCACATTATATCATTCTCTAAGGGTCTTCTTGATAGAACGTTGGCAGAAGCAAGGATGCCCAAGTCTGTTCTCTCTCCCTAGTCAGCCAGCTGCCCATCAAAACTGGCATGCACTTACAACTGGAAGAGTCCGAAGAACCTAGTATCTCTGAAAGGGTTTGAAATACGAGGTTCAACTAACACGGAAGGAGTTATTGGTAGATTTGAAGATGAAATATGTTGGAGGGGGGGAATCATCTTGAGAGAATAACTGTTTTGTACATTGTATTTTGTGTTTAAGAAAACAAATATATTTTATTTATAAAATATGCCGCAATATCAATGACAGCATGTTTTCACCAGTAGTCACTGGCAATTTTTTATCACACATTTCAACTGAATATGCGAGGAGATCAGTGCAATAATCACCTTGTAGGCATACTTCAGTGTAGAATACAGGAAGTGTGACAAGATCTGTTTCTTATTTTAAACATTTGAACTTACACATGAAAGAACAGATTGGGTTTCAGACAATAAAAACGTACAAAATTAACCCCAATAAGCCCTTCTTGAAAATTATGTATAATACAAGTAATTCAAAACTTGCAACTCAGAGAATAACTTTGATGTTCCTGAATGTGACCATGTGGAAGAAATTAGCATATGGTTATAATAATACAAAACGTTTATATTTCCTTGTTACTTTCTAACACTTTAAAACTGAAAAAAGTAAATTAAGACCTTAAGAATAATAGAAGACAACTGATGTTTAGAATGTATAATATTTAATTTTGTCTTGTTATGGGAATAACAAGATTACTCTTCTAGACACAAAGATGAACACTGAAAAGTACATGAGAGCAATTAACACTCCCCAATTTTGATGGTGGGAGGCACATATCATAATACTGATATCATAACTGATAAACCCCTGAAACATAGTTATAATAGAGCTTTCAAGAAAAATGAAAACAAATGATTCTATATAAAAATAAGCACATTTATTTTATGTTCAAATTCTAATTCAAACGTTCCCCCTCACCCTCTCAAGACAGGGTTTCTCTGTGTAATAGTCCTGGCTGTCCTGGAACTTGCTTTGTAGACCAGACTGGCCTCAAACTCAAGAGATTCACCTGCCTCTTCCTCCCGAGTGCTGGAATCATGCCCAGCTCAAAGGTTCTTAAAATTAAAATAATACCCATGTCAATACAGTAAATGAGTTTTAAAGAAACAGGGTTGACTAATTTAAACCTTTTGCTCTTTAAACAAAAATGTTTTGGATTAAGTAACAGTAAATTGGAATCAAGACTTGGAAGAATCTGATTTTAAATAACATCTTTTCAAAGAGTCCTATAATTAGAGGGACATTATATAGACCAAAGGAATAATACCAATTCTCAAGTGGCTATAACAAGGAACAAGGGGGTTGCTCAGTCACGCATTTGATCAATTCTATATAAAAGAAGCCTTGGAGAAAGGGCAATATTCCTGATAAGGTTGGAACAGGTCTCAGTAATTTCAGTCTGGTCTGAAAGCTTTCCAACGCAAATGAAGCATTATGATTGCCAGGAGGCTGGAGGAAATGCCGCTAACACTGCCCAACACCTCTATCTTTGGCTTCAGAAGCAGGGTCTGACAAACAGTTCCCAGTGCAAAATGACAGCCTTGTGAAGATGGAGAGATACTGGGTGTGGAGCTGGTCCCAGGCTCTGGGATATGAGCGATGTGTTCCTTGGCCCCCTTCATATGCGGGAAAAAGCACTTGCTGGAGATGATCTAAGAGGTTAAAATGCTGGGGTTGGGGATTCAGCTCAGCAGCAAGCGCAAGGCCCTGGGCTCGGTCCTCAGCTCCATGTGATAATGCGACCCTAAGCACAACGGACAGCACTATCTGACATACCAGACACAATACACAGTTAGATCCTAGTCCATCTCAGCTAATTTTTCACCTCGTGTCCTTCCTTCCACCAGGACCCAAACGTCCCACTGGACCCTCTTAAAGGCATATTCATAATTTAATCATTCGGTTAAAAACATGAAGACTAATAGCTATGACAGTTAAAAGCACTATTATGAGTAATTTAATCTTTCCCTATATATTTGCTTTATTTTATCTAAAATTAAATTTTAAAAATTTAAACTTTAAAATTAAACTTTAAAAACAGCCAGGGCTATTACACAGAGTCTCGAAACCTATCTCCCTCCCCCCACCCCCACCCCCCAAAAAAAACCTTTGAAAACTTTAAATAAAGAAACAGTGATCCATAGTTGCTGATTTCTAAATATTTTAAACAAATATACCTTCAAATGGAGAAAAATGAATTCAGACCTCTACCCAACTCCACACAGAAAAGCAACTCTGTGTCTCAAGGCATATGTGAGGGTCTGAGAAGGAAACAAAGGGAAGCATTTGCCAGCATCATCTGAGATGGGCAGTGCTTCCCACGTATGACAGCAAAGTCACAAGAAGGAAAAAGTGTTCATCAAAATTTAAAACCGTGTGGCGCTATCAAGAAAAAATGAAAAAATGGCAAACTGATAGGCTAAGAAAAAACATTTGTATACTACATGTATGATAAAGGAACTTGTTTCCCCAAAACAATTTAAAGCTCATGCAACTCAACATCTACAAAACCCAAGCTTGCCGGGCGTTGGTGGCGCACGCCTTTAATCCCAGCACTCGGGAGGCAGAGCCAGGCGGATCTCTGTGAGTTTGAGGCCAGCCTGGGCTACCAAGTGAGCTCCAGGAAAGGCTCAAAGCTACACAGAGAAATCCTGCCTCAAAAAACCAAAAAAAAAAAAAAAAAAAAACCCAAGCTTACAGCTGAGGGTACAGTTCACTGACAGCGTGCTTAGCATGCATACATGCAAACCTGGGTTCAATCTGCAGACTATCAAAAAAGCAGACAAAAAAATTTAAGCATGCAAAGACTGTTAAATATAACCATCTCTAAAGAATATATAAATAGCCAATTAGCACATGAAAAATACTAATTAATCATTAGAAAAATTCAAGGGGCTGGAGAGATACCTCCAGAGGACCCAGTTCAATTCCCAGCACCCACATGGCAGCTCACAACTATCTCTGACTCTAGTTCCAGGGGATTTGACACGCTCACACAAATATACATGAAGGCAAAACACTAATTCATATAAAATAAAAATAAATAAATTATTTAAAAAGCGAGAGCCTGGAGAGATGGCTCATCAGTTAAGAGCACTCACTGCTCTTCGACAGGACCCAGGTTCAATTCCCAGCACCCACATAGCAGCTGTCTTTAACTCCAGTTCTAGGGGACCCCACACCCTCATACAGATATACATGCAGGCAAAACACTAATGCACATTAAATAAAAATAAAAATAATTTTTTTAAATTAAAAAAAACAAATAAAAAGGACAATGACAAACCACAGTCACTAGATGCCTGCAATTAAAACAAAACAATAAAATAAAACAAAACCAGGAAAACAGCAAGCATTGTTAATTATGTGAGGAAACAGTAACTTTCAGCCATACATTGTTATTAGAAATGCAAATATTGCCACCAATGTGGAAAGCAGACTCTTAAAAACTTAAATTTAGAATTCCTGTATGCCTCAGTAATTCTACTGTTAGGTATATAGCAAAGAAAAATTAACACATATTCACAGAAAAATGAAAAATTTCCACGGTAACATTCTTCATACAAGCCCCAAAGTAGAGTTTATCATATGATGATAAAACTAAGATTTTATGAGATGATGAAGAGACAAACAGTATATAAATCTAAGCAATGAAATAGTAATCAGTCTTAAAAAGAATTAAAGATTGCCACATGGTACAACATGAATGAACCTTAAAAATATTGCAGTAATAGAACGAAACTAAACCTAAAAGCCTAGTGCTATGTGACTGCATGTGAAAGACCCAGCAAGAGGCGCAGTCCCAAGGGTCTGAGGGATCAGGAGATGAGGCAAGGGGGACTGAGGCTGTCTTCTAACAGGTGTGGGGTACCGTTTCGGGGGCTAAACCATTCCAGCAGCCTGTGGTAACTGTGGTTGCACAACACAGTGAAAACTCTGGAACCTCTTGGTGTACACATAAAACTATGAATTTTATGTACTATTGAGTCCATGACAAGAAAACAAACCACGTGCTAATGGGGCAAGGGCTTTCCTGTATAAGAAAAAACATTTAACATAATCAAAATTATTAAATTCTGACTAGGTAGTCTCTAAATACCTATTCTCTTTGGACTCCCAAGCTTATGGTGTGTAACAACCACATTCACATTCAAACTCAAGAGCAGAGTCAGCCTTGTGCTTGAGCGGAGAGAGAGGGCAGACAGCAGGTAACACTAGAGCACATTCCAAGTGGTTGTTCAGGACGTTTCATGCTTGAACAAACATGTTAAAGACAGAACTCCACTATGCTCCACCACGGCACACCAAACTGAAATTTCAATGATTAATCTATCAAACAGATTACTTTTATTATCAAATGTTCTTCACAACTAACACATTTTAAGAACCCACACACAGTAATAGCTATTACAAAAGTGTTGTTGCCTAGACACAGTGTTTATACTATTCCTCTAGTGAGGTCTCAAACACACGAAAAGCCCCATAGTTATATACACGCAGCACAAGAAATCTCTACCATGCTGGTTCCTTTTACCCATGTTTACCACTGCAATTTCAGTTAGTACATCCCAGCATAGCCTCACATCATCCCACATCTTCATTAGAAGTTAGAGGTATATTTTGAAAAAGGCTTCACACAGCCTTGATCACACTATGCTGTGGAAATTCTTCTGCTTTTATAAATATTTCCTATAGCTAGTATCTTACTATGCCTAGTAAACTATGACAGTGGACTATGTATAGAAAATGCTTGTATAAATGGTTCAACAGTACCCGGTTTCCATCATCCAATGTCCACAGACAATAAGGAAGGTCCATTGCAAAAAAGCTATTTCCATCCTTGTAATAAAAATTGTACTTGGTGGTCTACTATATTCAAATGTAAACCGAGTCCAATGCACAGAGAAAGTTGAATCTGCTCTGATTTTGCTGTTTGTGAGCATAAACATACACACCCTGAAAGAAGAGAGACAGTGATCACTGGAGGAGCACAAAGTTAATCCTACTTACTGTTGTTGAGCCCAGGGCCGATTTTGGAGACCTAATTATTCCAGCAATTGAATGACGAATAGATTCAAATTTGGATAGCCTCTCCTTTCGCTCCTAGAAGTAATAAGAAGCAGCCATCACCAGCAGCAAACCATTGAGTGTTTACATTTTAATATTTAGGTATTTGTTCATAGCTCAGTTTTCTAACTGTCAAATATAAACTTCCTGGCATAACCAATGCATATAAATTTATAGCATTCTGCTCTTCTGGTCCGTCAATAAATGTCTTGATTTAGGAAAAGAGTTGTATGAATCATGTAATCGTGAATCCCATGTAAGCCAAGTCTCCAAAGGCCTCACTGATCATTATGGTCACTAAGGCAATGACCAAAGGAAGGGAGGCCAGGGAACCAGCTGGGGGCGCGTGGGGGGGGGGGGGCAGGACCCTCTCAGAAGCCAGTTGGTCTGCACTTCTCTCTCCAGGTGTATTTCTGAATATCACACATCACAACAGAGTAAACACAACCTTGTCAATTTTCCAATCTTCAGGTCCACTTGACCACTGCAAATGAATGGAGAGTGAGTATAGAAAACAAGACTTCAAAGGGGAAGAAGGGTTGGGAAGAGCGCATGGGTCTGTGTGGAAGAGCTGGCCTGTAGTCCAGGACCGAGTCATGTTCCAGCTGCTGGCCAGTAGCAGGCAGAGAACAGAGCATTGGCTGTATCTCTACCATTTCCTCCCAGCAGGAAGCTCAGTGTTAGCTCTTCCTCTCTCCCTGTCTGTTCCAGAACCCACTGTTAGTTTCTGAACCTCAGTGTGTCCCTCTCCCCTGCACACTAGCACTGTTTTTACTTTTTCTAAGAGCAGCAGGGAAATAGTTCTAACTAGTCTATGAACATAAATATTAATCACTGGAAACAATTTAGGATAATCTTCTAATAGAACAGGTAATCTCTCCTTTTTCAACAGTACTGTACTAACTTAGGAGTCCATGTAAATCACTATTTGTACACCAATTTGATCATGTATAAGACTAAAAAAAAATACAAACCTGCTTAGACCTACCGGGGAGCAGAAGTTGGTACTTTGAGCATACACATATTTAATATAATATACTTCTAGAGAAACACATCATTCCTGCAGCACAAATGATGATCCCCTTGGGAATGTGAGGAGCTATTCTATAGCTTTAACCCAACCATGAGATAGAGATTTAAAAGACAAGAATAAAAATCATGCTAGAAGGCACGAGAGAAAAAGCATTGAAACACAAGAATCTAGCGACCTTTGACAACGTATGTCTGTCTTCCTCATCCTCAAGTGGCCTATATGTGAATGTTTTGTTGTTGGCTTTTCAATCTATTTCTGATGCTTCAGATGTCTGCAGAAGTAAATTTGATTTCAAAAAGGAACTATGCCAGGACATAAGGCAGACTATGGGGAAGTCCTGCAGGTATGCTGTGTGCAGGACAGTACAGAGCACATGCTCTGAGGAACCCTGGGGAACCCTGCGGTGGCTGGCCGGCTACTCTCCAGAGAAACTCGCCTTTTCTCCTCTTCCTGTCTGGATCTGCTCTGAGCAGCTGGAGAAGGCACCTTGTTGCTGCAGCCACTGACAGAAAGATGCTAAGGCCACCGTATGGTGACAACAGCGTCACAGGAAGGCTGCAGGCACTTCTCCTGCGCCTGTGCGCTCTTCCTCTGGCCAGTGCTCTTCACGCGCATACCAGAGGAAGAGTTCTTCCCATGTGAGAGTATTAGAAGATACAACTGAAAACTACACAGAGACAGCAGAATCCAAAACTACAATTTTTCTTCAAATAACGTTAAAAAAAATCAGGGGAGAATTTTAAGTATAGAAAACATTCTCTATAGGTGAAATAACTGTATGTATTCATGTGGTAAACTGGGATGCCCAGTTAGGCTTTGGGCATCCGACCCTAGAAAAGGAAACCCTTCATTAAAACTCTTGAACATTTCCTCAAGAGGGTAATATTAGAATTACATCACAGGTTAGAATTATCTGGTAAGTAAATACAGCTGTGAGACGAAACTGACTTCAAAACCCACTTCCCTGACAAGGTACAAGGGGACAATTGGTTAAAGGCACTATTTAGATAGACTGGTCTGAAAACACATTAATAATCACAGTAATCCCACCTTATGATTTAAGGATGAGTAATCAAAATGCAAATAGGATTTACAAAATATCCTAGCCAGCTTCTGCTTACTTGGTGCCCAGATTTCTAGGAGTAAAATATCAAATTCATTTGCCAAGCCCTGTCTATGTAAGACTCAGTATCAGCTTTAAATTACAGTCTACCTAATAACACTGCAGACTGTCCTGAAGTTATTGACAGCTGATTTCTATAGGCAAGAATTAAATTGATATTTAAAAGAAAATAAAGATGGAAAACTCTCTTCATTTCCAGTAGATATGGTGCAGGCATGCGCCAGGCTGCTGGAGGGGGTAGTGGTGTGTTCATTCATCCACCTCAAGTGAGGACAAGATACAGAGTTTGCTCCACAGAAGACACAGGGAGCAGATCATCTGGCAAAGTGACAGCTCCTCCCAGTGGAGGGAGGCAGTGGAGCAAAACAGGAGAGTATGAAAAAGCACCTCATGTTATGAAGATTCTGATAAGAAAAAACAACCTTGACAGCCAAGTTCCACATGCACAATGAGTTTCCCATCCCGTTTAAGATAGTTCTTAATAGTGTGAAATTAAATAAATAAATTAAATCAGATCTTGATGAGACACCCCCACCCACCCATCCACACGTTTCACTGTTGACTTTATGTTGAAGAATTGAATGGTTACTCTTAAAAATTAAAGCTAGAGGTTACCTTCTAAATCAGTCACCATAGACACCATGCCTAACTGCATCTATACATCTGTATGCACATACATATGAAACTAGACTACTTCATATTAATTCTAAATTTACCTGCTATCACCCATTACTGATATCTTCAGCCACTACAGGAAACAATACCTAAACTTCCTAAAGCTCAGTCATAACTTCCTGGGTTTCAACCAGCTCTTCACTGTGACTCCAGCTCTGCAGCAGGAGTGCCGTCTGTGGCCAGCTAAGCGTGAGCAGCAGCACAAAGAGCGAGAATGAGGATCTGCTGAGAGCAGAGGCTGCTCCAATGGACACCTTGCTGCTGCAGAGTGATGATAACCTCACTAAAAGCACCCAGCACTTCTCCAAGCAAGGCCCTCGAGGATGTGCTTTGGTGGGAAAGAAAAGGCTCCTCTACTGGAAGGGACTAAGACTGGACTTCTGTCCAGGTGACTAGTCTGTTCTCAGCCTCCCCAGCAGTTGGAGGGAAGGCTCTGGACTAGAAAAGACCCTGCTACCAAGACTCCCTCCCTCCTGCACTGCACAGATTCCGATAAAGTGCAAGAACATCGGCAGCCACAGTCACTGCCCACAAAGGCCAGTCCTCTTCCATGGCCAGAGGCCCTCACACAGGTATGGGAGAGGAGTCAACTTTCAAAATGGCTATGAGAACACATTTTTATCCATAATGAATCATTAAAACAAT
Organism: Peromyscus nudipes; assembly: GCA_902168325.1. NCBI lineage: Eukaryota > Metazoa > Chordata > Mammalia > Rodentia > Cricetidae > Peromyscus > Peromyscus nudipes. The sequence goes on from CABHPH010130190.1 coordinate 47,792, forward strand.
GTTTTAATAATCCAATGTTATTTCCTGCAGATGGACTTCTGTAAACAAACCCAATCTCATGACATTCTTTGAAGAAACAACCTGCCTGGAGGGACAGTCAAACCAGGAGCCTGAAGAATGGAGAAAAAGATGAAGACAGCTATTCTCAGAACGACAGGCTGAGAGCCAAATATCCTACGCACTTCTTAAGCAAAGCGCCATGAAATTTGCAGGGATGTTGCAAGGAAGATTGCCTGAGAAAGTCAATGCTGACAACGACTCCGTAATGTATAGGAAATACTGTTAATATCAGCGCATCCCTTTTTAAAAGGAATGCACTTACATATAACTCAATCTTTTGCAGATGTTGATTTTTCTTGGAAGAACGAAGAATAGATGATTTTTGTTTCAACAGGGTTTAGACCTTAAGTATTAAGAGAGATTCAGGATGATTTGGTTCTCACTGAAGGTGCTGAGGACTCACTCAAGCCCAGTCACCAAGTTGAGGATGCCGTGTTCTCCTCTGATGTTTGCATATTAAGGACACTTATTAAAAGAAACACAGCTCACTTGCTAAAGTCAAGCATCTTTATACACTGAAAAATTAAATTAAGTCACAAATGTATAAAGGGGAAGTTTGCTGATTTTAAAAAGACGTCATTGTAAAATAACAGTGCTCAGGGCCCTGAGAGCTAAGCTGTAAAATGTTACATCACTTTTCTTACTTTCTCAAGTCTATGCCAGCTGCACAAGATGATGCCCCTGGGTAAATCAGAGCAAAGAAGGTGGCTGTAACAAGCTCCCCTCCTACTTGACACCCAGATACAGTTCTAGTGCTACAGTGTTTCTCTAAATGTGTAGCCAAAATCCCTAATCATCATCATCATCATCATCATCATCACATAAGGTAGAAACAGATTACCATATTGTTCTTTCTCCACATTCGGACTCCCCACATCAACTGACTTAATCCAGAGGGACACAGCACTGTCACTCAGAGTCCACAGTTGGGACGAGGGTTGCTCTTGCTCTGGCAGTATCACAGAAACTTCATCCGAGCTTGGCATATTCACTCCTCCTTCCCCCAAGATACTATCTGGAAATGACCCAGAAGTGTGAGGTGCATTTCCACCCCCTCTTGAGGAACACCTCCCTGGTGTCACAGCAGTGCTGAGGGACTTTGTTCTGTGTGGTTTTGCTTTTTGAAAAAAATATAATTATTATGAATTAACTTGTCTAGACTCAGTATAACCAAGCTTTTGTTTTGAAAACAATGAAGGGGCGTAATAAGCAGTCAGTTCTTCTACTTTCCTTAAAGTAACAATGAACTGAGGAACACAGAATACTCAAGAGTAGCCATGTTGTGTAAATCCCATATGTGCAATCAAGTATTTTATCAACTTCACCTACTCTCTAGCATGACCCACTTAAGAAATTGTTTCCATCAGGTTAGAATAACCTCATCAAAAAGAATTAAAGAAAAAATGAAATAAAAAGTTTGGGGGGGGTTCAAGACAGGTTTTCTCTGTGTAGCCTTGGCTGTCCTGGAATTCACTCTGTAGACCAGGCTGGTCTTGAACTCACAGAGATCCACCTGCCTCTGCCTCCTCAGTGCTAGGATTAAAGGTGTGCACCACTACTGCCTGGTTGAAATAAAAGTTTTAAATTAAAGATCACCCCATGGAAATTCCCGCAGATGTTGCACATGTGTTTTCCCAATAGCTTCCAACCTCTTGTCCTTCCAATCTCCTCTTTGTCTGACCATAGTGAATGAGCATAGATATTAGTGGTTATTATTTTATCTTTACTACCAAGAAAAGTGGTGTACAGTCTGCTTACATTTTTTCACTTGTGAGTGTGAATGCTTGGAACATGTGTGCACATGTACTAGTTTCAATATCTGTGTTCAACTCTCTTAAGTATATATTTAGAAATGGAATTGTAATCCCATGTTTAACTTTCAAAACTATATTTATTTTTTATATGAATGTGTATGCCTACCTGAGTTTACCTGTACCACATGCATGCAGGACCTGGGAGAACTCAGCAGGGGGTATCAGTTCTTCTTGAACTTGAGTTGGAAACAGTTGTGAACTGTCATGTGGATACTGGGAACAAAACCCAGGTCCTACTCAAGACCAGTGAATGTTCTAAACTACTAAGCTATCCCTCCAACATCCTCATCCCTCCTGTTCAACTTTTTGAGCAACTATTTTCCATAGTGACTAAGGCTGGGGATATAGCTCATACACAAGATTCTGGGTTCACTCACTGCCCAATAAACAAATAAGCAAACGGAAAAAAAAACTGCTGACCACTCTAGAAGGAGGAGGAGACAGAGTGTGTTAAGTTCTCATGACTCAACAGGAGACTAGTTTTTCCACCAACATTAACAAATCAAAATCCATCATTCCAGTGAGTGAGGAGTCAGAGAAATTTGTGAAGAAAAAAGAACAAACGAAAGGGTTGGGGCTGAGGACTGATGCAGGGATCAGGAGGAAGTAATTCCTTTGGGGATCTGTGTATTCACTATAATACTGCTCTGAGAATATCAAACTTCCAATGCTCCACATCCCCATCAATGCTCATTCTGTTTCTTGATGACAGGAATGTTGTAGAATATTATTTTAAAGTGTGTTACTTTTGTTTATATTGCATTTGTTTAACTCTATGAAGCTGTGTTACTGTGCCTGCTTAAAACAACTGATGGTCTAATAAAGATCTAAATGACCACTAGCAAGGCAGGAGAAAGGATAGGCGAGGCTAGCAGGCAAAGAGAATAAACAGAAGAAATCTGGGAGAAAAAAAGAAGGAAGGAGAGAGGAAGGAGAAGGACTTCAGAGGCCAGTCACCCAGACACCCAGCTACATAACCAGCAATGGAGTAAGAGAAAAAAGGTACAGAAGTAAGGAAAGGAAAAGGCCCAGAGGCAAAATTTAAAGTTAAGAAAAGCTGGCAAGAAACAAGCCAAGCTAAGGCTGGCATTTATAATTAAGAATAAGCCTCCGTGTGTGATTTATTTGGGAGCTGGGTGGCAGGTGCCCCAAAAGACCAAAGACCAAAAAACAAACAACAACACAGGAATAAGATAAGTTCACTAAATAACTGCAATGTTAAGATGGGTTTTTACAGAGCACTCTCTTCTGACTTTCATTGTTTCCAGTAAGAGGTCAGCTATAACACATACAATTTCTCCCTTACACATATCTTCCCTCTTATAATTCACTATGATATGAATAAATATAATCATATACTTACAAACAGAGAGTGAAAGATGAGATGGAAGAAGGGTGAGAGAGAGGGAGGGAGGGAGGAGGGAGGGACAGACACAGAGACAGAGGTGGAGCTGCAGCCTGAAGCTACTGGAACACACCAGCTCACAGCTGAGATGTCCTCTGGCCTCACTGCCCCTCTTTCCCGTCTTTAGCCCAGCATCAGACCATCTGGTCTAAACTGATGATGGCAAACACTGCTCTACTTTCCACTCACCCCTTCTGATCCAGTCTCTGTTCCAGGCCTCCGGCAGCAGGCCTTACTCTCCCTCATCTTTCCTTCTGTGTCTGGTCTATTATTAACAAGCTCATCTAATGAATCCCATCTAATGTACTTTTCCAGCAATGCTATTTTTACAGCAACATACTGCTGCTGAAATGCTCCATCTCTTTACACCATTGTCCATTCTTTGTATTGGATCCCTTAGTCTTTTTGTAACAGCTACACTGAACACACCATCTGGTCATTTCCCTATCTGGGTCATCTCTTGTCTGTCTATGTTATAAATCATGAGCTACAAGTCTTTTTAGCATGTCAGATATTCTTGCATTATATGCCAGGAAACTTGCATAAAAGAAAAGGAGTCTGAATTCAATGTTTACCTAGAGAAAAGAGCACATCTATTTACTGCTCTTGCTGTCAAACTTCTAGAGATATAGTAATAGTTACTAAGCAGGACCTGGATTAGTTGCAATTTTAGTTTGAATCAATGAGCAGTCCCTTATTCACATCACTAAGGAGACATCTTTCAAACTCAAGTACCCACTGAGTGAGGGGTCAGAGCCCCATTCGATACAAAGTCTTAAGAGTTCATTGCGCAGGTGTGTGTGCCACCAAAAAAAAAAAAGAGTTCATTGCAGAGAAGCAACTTTGGGGAAGGTACTGAGGCTCCCCGTGTAGCAAATGCAAGCTGCTCAGTTCCATTGATTGAAACCAGCAGCCACAGAGAAACATAAAAACCAACAAAAAACCACCCTCACCTGCCTGTACCACCTCACCTTCTTAGTGTTGGGAGAAATCCATTTGGGTTGTCTCTGTGTCCTTCTCTGGTCGCATTCGTCACACAGTGAAACAAACCCCTTGAAGAGGAAGTGACAGCGTGGGTATGGTGGCTGATACCTGTAATCTCAGTACATGAGGCTGAGGCAAGAGTATCACCATGAGTTTGTGGCTTTACCTGACTTACATAGTACAGCCAGTTACATAGCATTACCCTGTGTGGAGGTCAAAATGATAAATGTCTACCATAGTCTCGTAGGCATCTGAATACTTGGTCCCC
>CABHPH010130191.1:249-27323 GCA_902168325.1 Peromyscus nudipes
TGCATCTTAAAAAAAAATAACACCTGGGTGGTTGAGGGGAGACAAAATATACACTAAATTATTGAAGAATTCATAATAACAAATGAACTTATGGATAACATTAAGAGTCTCAAAAATACACCAGCTTTGTTGCAGTCAGGAAAACCCAGTTTGAAAGTGAGATCCCCGAGCATTATCAGAACTCAAAGTTACTACTAACCTGCATCAATCAAGCAAAGTGATCACACTGTTCTCTAAAATGATTTACAATGGAAAAAGATGATTCCTAAATACATAAAAGAGTTGTGTATGCATATGAAGAGCTGATATCTTCAGAAAAATGAGAAAAAGATCATTTTGGTTTAGATTCATTCACACACACACACACACACACACACACACACACACACACACACTTAGTTGAGAGTTCCACTGGCTAAGAAAAACTTGGACCCCTCAAGGAGATAAAATCCATACTTGAGAAGTGATTAAGGAGAACTTACATTCCCACTCCTTAGAAACACCATCATATGCCAGGCATATTCCAAAAGGACATTTGGCGAAGCTTCCAGAGGTACTGGAATCCCAAGCAAGAGGAACCTGCGGTGGGGATGGCCTCAGGATCCCACATCGCATTTGGTGTAGATGAGATGCTTTGGTCAGAACCCCTCCATCCTTCCCCATCAGTGCCTGTACGGTGGCAAGATAGAACTTCTCCAGGGGCTCCTGGAACTTGTCAGGTCAGGACCTTGTTTTGAGAACATTGAAAGGCACACTTCTTCAGAATGGAGGTCATCAGGAGCATCACACGAGATCCTTGGGCATTGGAACATAACAGATTCAATTCTCCCACCAGAAAAGGAAGCAGCTTCCATGGCTCTGTCATTCTTTAGTCTCCTGCTAGTTGATCTGTCTTGGAGAAGGTTCAGGACAGAGGGCCTCGTGTTATGTCCTAACAAGCCAATATAGATCACCCCCAAATTTCTTTCCACAGTGCACCTTTTGCAGGTACTGGATTTTGTTCCCCTGGTTTGCACAGTATGAAAAGAGGAGCTGTGCACCTTCCAAGCTGATCCAGCCTTTGGTGGGTCCATTTCTGAAGATCAGAACATGTTTCTTTCCCTCCCCTCTAATGTAATTCTGACATTCTACTGTAGTTTGTCATTAAGTGAGCACTCCATGCTTGAAAGGAAATGTAGATGGAATAGAAATCCTTAAGATACTGTTTTGTAACTGTCGATTACTTAAAGGTAAAATTTCCAGAGTAAACTGTTACCATTTCATTCCACTTTGAGGTAGGACAATTACAATACTTTCATTTTTGTTATTGAAAACAACAAATCAACTTGATGCGTTCACTAAAATAATCTAGAAGCAAGATTCTTTTGCCTTCCTAAATAAATGTCAACGTTTCCTCCTGGCTTCACTGCTTCTATCTAAGTGATCAGGCAAGGGCTCAGATGGAAACCACAGCAGAGTGAATTGTAATTATAGATCTCAGGGTAGAGTTTCACAAATACACGTTTTATAAGTGAGGTTTTTTATCAGTAAATTGATTCCATTTCATTTAGTTTCTACGCAAAATGTAGCATTTTGGTGCTGCTGCTTAACAAGACTCTATTGTATTGATTCAGAAAATGGCAATAATTTTTACCTCCTGGAGTGTTTTGCCGTTTTTCATCTTCAGCTTTCCTGGAGTGGTTATTTGATTACACAATTGCTCAAATGGACGATCAATAGAACTAAAAGTTTTAGGAGAGCGTTCAGAGATGAGCCTAAATTAATTTCCTTTGATCTCTAGATCACATAAGGATGGGGCTTCAATTGTTGGCATTTAACAAGGCCACAGTGACAAAAACAGCAGCTGAATTCCGAATTTTATACAAGCAGTTGTAACATGTGCAGGGATTTAAAGTTAAACGTTCATTTCACAATGGCTTTCCTTATCAATAAACTCACTGTAAGTCAAAAGTGCATTTAATACACACTGGGCATCACAGCTTAGCCAACAGTCAGCGGCAGACGATACGTTTCCTCTCCTGACGGCATGGCTGGCCAGCAGCTTTGGCTCGCTCTCCTGTCCTGCATCACAAGACCGCCTTTCACTAGACCTGGAGGAAAAATAAAAATTCAAAAAGTTACGAAGTTAAAAGCCAGCAAGATGGCTCACTGGATAAAAGCACTTCACTGTGCAAGCCTGGCACCCTGAGTTTGATCCCTGGAAGCCATGTAGAGGTGAGAGGAGACCCCTCCTCCACATTCAGGGGGAGGGGGGTTACTCACACTCACATGTACACACCATGTGCCCACCCATCCACACACAATAATGGCACACTTAAGTTTTTCTCTTAAAGTTGGAAAATTGTAAGTCAAACTATCATTAATTTGGAGATCTCACTTCCTCTTTAAGAGAAGAGGTCTTTGTCTAGCTCCTGGCAACTAGTACAATTTGCATCACTTAGCATGTCAACTAATGCTGATTAAGCAGTTTCGGTTTGCGCACACAGAGACACCGTGTTAGTTACATTTTCGTCGCTGTGACAAAATCCACGACTAAGAAGAACTTAAGGAAGCAAGGATTTATTCCGGCTCCTATTAGAGGAAACAGCCCATTGTTGTAGGGAAGACATCAGGGGCTGGAGTGTGAGGCAGCTTGTCACATTGCATCTGCAGCCAGGAAGGGACCTGTCGCTGGCTGAAGAGGGAAGACCAAACTTTAATGTGAGTGCACCATTCCATGGGTTGATGTCCCAGACTGAATGAAAATGGAAAAGGGAAGCAGTGAACTGAGTACCAACCTTCATCTCTCTCTGCTTCCTGACTGCAGCTGCAATGTGACTGGTTGCCTCACAACCCATTCCCCTCAGCTGGAGCCGATGGACTGCCTGTTCAGGGCCAGTCTTTCTTTCTCTGTTAAACCTACCGGCTAAGGCCCACTCAGACTCGCTCCGGGGTGTGTCTCCTAGGAGACTCCAAATCCAGTCTGGCTAACAGTGAACTTTAAACAGCAACTGAGCTACTCATTAACGGATTTTTTTTTAAGACAAAAAACATACTAATGACAAAGACCTACTAATTCATCCACAAATGAAGTATGATTTTGATGTTAGTTTTCTAAGAGTTTGGAGTGGTAGAATCTATCCTTTTGTGTAGCATAATTTAAATCTTTTCCAGGGTCATGATATGAATTATTTCTTTAAAGATTTATTTTTATTAGTTTTAAATGTGTGTATGCTCACATATATGCAGGTGAGTGCAGGTGCCCATGGAGGCTAGAGGTGTCTGATCCTCCTGGAGGTGGAGTTACAGGCACTTGTGAGCCACCAGACATGGGTGCTGGGAATCAAGCTTGGGTCCTCTGCAAGAAGACTATGTCATCTTAACTGCTGGGCTATCTCTCTAGCTGCCAGTGACTGATTTCAATTCCATTGTTGCATATATAATTTGGAGAAGTTAAAGAAATATAAAATAAACATAATGGAGGGATATATAAGCTAGAAAAAGTAACAGGAGGAAGATTAAGTCTTTAAAGAGTGTTGTAGAGTTATACTGTTCAGAACAGTAGCCACCAGTCACATGGGCTATGGAGAACTTGAAATGTGGCCAATATGAACTAAAAAAAGCTTTGAGTGCGATGTGCACAATAGAGTCAGTATAACTCAGTAAGAAGAAAACTATCTGGACTCTCTCCTCTCCTTCGAAGTTGCCTCTATTTCTTCATTCCCAGATGCAGAACTGCCTCATGCTTTGAGCATGTTGGGAGCAAGTGCTTGGCAAGACCTGAATGAACATTAGCACTGCCAGAAAGGTCATTCAGAGAGGTTTTGAAAGACCCTAACCCTTCAGGCTTACACCCCCAAGCCTCAGGAAATGAGAAACTTCAAGCACCAGGAAATGAGAAACTAAAAATCTAGTTCCCAGGGCAAGCTGACCACCCCTGCAACAATATAACAATGTAAAGAGATTTCTGTTGAGAGATGTCCTCAACTGTGACTGGGATAGTTAGTAAATGTTCCAGGAAGGACCACCGTGACCTGTGTGTAAACTTCACTCCTGCTTTGAATACCCCACCCCCTTGAGGTTTCAGGAAAAATGTGCACATTGACGTAACCTGTATCCCCCCTCTGTGATCACTCTGTACTAGACAATGATCTATTCCCCCCTGTGATTACTCTGTAACCAGACAATGGTCTTATGAAATTAGCTTCTAGACATAAAATCAATCGAGATGACATTGTATGGAAATTGTAATCCTGTGGCTTTGGTGGGTTTTTCCTTTAAAAGCACCTATGAACTATGGTGCAGTGCGACTCTTGCTCTTTGTAGCAGAGTTTGCCCGACTGTATACAGCCATAATAAAAACCTCTTGCTATTGCATCAACTGGACTGGAGTCTGGGTTCTTGGGGCGCCCACTCAGGACCCTAAACTTTGGGGCCCAACAGTCTAAGAAGAAGGTGATAGTACAAACCTTCTGTCTTCAAGAAGGAATAAAGAGCAGGTGCTGGGACAGCCTGCACTTTAAGTCACTCCCCATTCTCAGCTTTCCTGTGGGTGAAGTTTTCCTGGACTCATGCACTGTCATATAATTACTGGAAATTATTCCATTTGGAGGAATTTTTTTTTCTTTCAGAAAAATGGATGTCATGACATTTGAGCATGCTTAATTCCCCCTTCATGTACTTATCTGAAAGATAATCTAAAGCATTTTATTCAATTAGTGGTAGGTGTAGAGGGCTGCTTTATAAATCATTGTAAAATAGACACATTGAAAAGACAGTATTTACGGAGCAGTCACCACATGCCAAGCGATTAGTCTGTGAGATAAATGCCATTATGTCAATTTTACTTATTTGAGAACTAAAGCAAAAGGAGCTGAAGTAATATGTCCAAAGGAATGTCTTAGGAAGTAGGGAAGCTATGGCATGGTACACAAATGATTCTTCCGTATGTCTCTATTCTTCAGTCTTTGAAAGGTAGTATCAGATATGCAAATGTCTTGATTTTATTTTATGCCCACCATGTAGAAACTCAGGACAGTTGGCCATTCATCTCGTAGGCTCCCCACCCGCCCCCAGAGAAATTCAGTCCATTCAAGTACTGGGAGGAAGCATCAAGGTTCAGTTTGTTGATATCTGAAAAGGATCGCAGCTGCAAGAGCTATAGAATACGCAGACCACAAAACAGAAACAAGTCTCATGTGATTGTGAGGGTGGTGCCCCCATCATGCTCTGTGTCTATGTACTGCCAGGGAAAAAGAACCTTTGTGAGGCTGTGCTCTGTGGCAAACTGCTTACATGTGCAAGCATGGGGACCTGATTGATATCCACAGAACCCATGTTAAAAAAAGCTGTTTGTGTTAGCACATGCTTGTAATCTCACTGCTGGGAAGGTAGATTTCCAGGGCTCTCTGGTCAACTAGCCTAGTGTAAATAGCAAGCTCCCAGCCAGTGAGAGACCCTGTCTCCAAAAAAGGTGACGTGGATAGCATCCGAGGAAGGATGACCCCCAAGGTTTAACCTCAGACCTCTGAAATGCATAGACATGGATGTTTAAATATACATATATATATGTGTATATATATATGTATATATATGCACCTCTGTGTGTGTGTGTGTGTGTGTGTATATAATTGCCACAATACCCAGAATCAAGAAAAGAAGAACTACACACAATTCACACAATACTGATCTTTTCATAGCAGAGCTAGGATGCCTGGACCCCCATGTTTGAGATATCATTACTGCTTTTATTTATTTTAATTTTATTATTTTACGTGTGTGAGTGTTTTGTCTGCATGTATGTATATATGTGCACCACATACACCTCCACATGCCTGGTACCTACAGAATCCAGAAGAGGGTGTTGGATCTCCTGGAACTGGAGTTACAAATGGTGGTTGAGCCACCATGTGGGTGCTAGGAATTGAACCCTGGTCCTATGGAAGAGCAGCCAGTACCTTTAACTGCAGAGGCATCTCTCTAGTCCCTTATTTCTGGTTTTAAAAAACAGAAATTTACCCAGGCTAGCTTGAGTGCACAAGTGTGGCTGGAGGGTTCAGAGATGTATTAGAAGACACAGCAATCGCCTCAGGGTGTTAGTTGACCACTGTCTAGATGCATCAAAGTTATTTGTCTATTGCCAACTGAAGGACATTTTGGTTCCTTTCAAAATGTATAATGAAGCTCCTATACTTTTGTGATGAGATCTTTTATTAGTTAGGTGTCCGATATGGACAGATCAGGTTGGGGTAGAAGAGTGGATGTGCAGGTCAGGTTGGGCCTAGAGGCTGGATATGGCTTAGATGGAATGAAGTCAGGTGGACACAGAGGACGGGGATGTGCTTCCTGGTCCAAGCCTGGAGTGTGGGGGTAGATATGGGTATTGGGAAGGGTTTTTGGAGGGGGGACCAGGCAGACTCCTCCAGCTAGACTCTGGAGAAGGATGTGTAAGGATCTGGCTGATGGACAGTTTGGATGCAGCATGGGAGGGGCCTGTGGGTCCCAAAGTCCCTATAAATATCCATGATGCAGATTCTTGTGTAGACGTAAGTTTTTAACTCCACTGGATAAATACTAATGAGATTGCTACATCATTCAGCAAGAATAGATTTAGCTTCATATGAATCACATTCATTTCTATATTAATCAGATACTGAAATGTTTTAGATACATTGGATCGAATAACATATCTTATTAATCTCTTCTGTTACTGTTTACTCAGGGTTGGCTACTGGAAAACTTGATATTATACATTTATTATTCTGTTGGAAGAATGCTGTTTTAAAACCAAACTACTGGAGTTCATATATAATCCTCCACTGACTAAAGGTATGACCTTAAGCACTTAACAAACAATATCTTAGTTTCGTTATCTGCTCAGAGGGTGTAGTGATAATATTCAACCTGAATGAAGAGTATTTATTATACATATATTGATCTTGGCAAGTGTCAGATAATCACTAACTTAATAGTAAGATAGCCAGTAGAGTGCTCGCTTCAGCAGCACATATACTAAAATTGGAACGATACAGAGAAGATTAGCATGGCCCCTGCGCAAGAAAAAAAAAAGATAGCCAATAGAATGATTAAAGAGTAAGTTCATTCTTAAAGTGTACAGATTTGGAAGTGGGTTATGTACTGGGTAGTTTTTATTGTCAACTTGACAAAACTAGAGCCCCCTGGGAAGAGGGACTCTCCATTGAGGAACTGCCTACATCAGATTGGCCTGTGCAAATATCTGTGAGGTATTTTCTTTCTTTCTTTCTTTCTTTCTTTCTTTCTTTCTTTCTTTCTTTCTTTCTTTCTTTCTTTCTTCCTCTCTTTCTTTCTTTTTTTTAATTTTTAAAATTTTTTTTTGTTTTTTCAAGACAGAGTTTCTCTGTATAACAGTCCTACCTGTCCTGGAACTCATTGTGTAGACCGGGCTGGCTTCGAACTTACAGAGATCCACCTGCCTCTGCCTCCCGAGTGCTGAGATTAAAGGCATGTGCCACCACTGCCCGGCCCAGGTATTTTCTTGATTGCTAACCGATGTATGAAGGATCAGCCCGCTATGGGTGGTACCGTCCCTTTGCCAGTGCGTATGAGCTATACAAGAAAGGTAGCTGAGAATGAACCAGTGAGCTAGAGGGTAAGCCAGTAAGCATATTCCTCCATGGTTCCTGCCTTGACTTCCCCCAGTGATGGATTGTGACCTCGAAGTGTAAGCCAAAATAAACCTTTTCTTCTCCAAATTGCTTTTGGTCAATATTGTTTTATCTTAGCAACAGGAAACAAACTAGAACAGGATATAACTAAAAAAAAAAAAATGGAAGGTCCACTAGAGCCGTTTATTGCCCCTCCTCTCTTCATCTCCGTTTCTCCACCCTCTGTGGTGAAAATCAAGCAAGCTGCTGGTGAATGCTTGGAGGTTTCTTCCTCTTGGCCATGCCTATCACTACAGAGAAAACAGGCTACAGATAGTAGCAGATACCACATATGGTAAACTTTGTTTGGCAACAAAGATAAACACATCTATGATTTGGGGTTGATTTATGCAATGTGGTGGTGCTGAGGTGTGGGTCCCCAGGAAGTAGAGGCTAGTGGATATGTTCTTGGAAGGGACTTGGGAATGAGGTCTCTCCCCGACTTTCTGTTAGTTTGATGCTCCGAACACTCGCTCCTGAACATGCTCTCACCCTTGCCATGACGTGCTGCAGCTTAGAGGCCTCTTACCAGTACTGAGCCACGGCAGGCATCATGCCATTCCTTATGACCGCACTTCTCAATCTGTGGCTCGAAACCCCCGTGGGGTCAAACGACGCTTTCACGGGCATCACTGAAGACCATCTGCATATCAGATAATTACATTACAACTCATAACAGTAGCAGAATTACAGTTATGAAGTAGCAACAAAAATCATTTTATGGTCGGAGGGTCACCAAGGCATGAGGAACTGTATCAGAGGGCCGGAGCATTAGGAAGTTTGAGAACCACTGTTATAAACCCCCTTTCTTCGTAGTTTAGCATGTCTTGGGTATTCTGTTGTAGTCATAGAAACCAACATAACATTCGCCAAGAAAAGATGGTGACACATCTGTGGCTATTAACTGGCCTTTACGACTTCCTTTCTCAGCATTATTGAGGATGCAGAAACTAAATCAAATCAAACTAGGAAGCAACACATTCTTATTTTAAAGAGACTGCTATCAGTCTCAGGGTGGTCTCAAACCTCAAGCAAATTCCTGAATATACAGCTTGCCCATCACTTTTCTTTTGAGACACTTAAAATGATTTTGCTACCTATAAAATTGTTGTTAAGAATTGAGTGAAGGGACTGGAGAGGTGGCTCAGAGATTAAGAGCCCTTGCTGCTCTTTCAGAGGACATGGATTCCCAGCACCCACATGGAATGGTTCAAAAACTCCATAACTCTGCTTCCAGGGAAGCTGACACACTCTTCTAACCTCCAGAGGTATCTGCATCTCAAATGTTATTATAGGACCAACCTTAATAATGTTCTTCCCAGGGGCCCAGAAGAGAAACTATGAACAGTGAGAATTGTTTTTTAAGAAAAGAATCTAAGTACACCAAGCTCTTTGTCCATTTTCTTTATTCCTCTATGACAAAATTCTATCTACGCAGCTTCAGTTCCATCCTCACATTCAGTTCCCCTCTCTCTGTGCCTATTTTTCCTGTTTTCATAGTTTTAATAAGCTCCTATGCTTTTGACCTAATCTTCGTCCTCTGTTCCTTCATCCTCCATCTCTCCTTCCTAGCTCCCTACTCCTGGCTCTCAGAAAACTCTACAAGAGATCTGCCTTACCCGCTACAGAATCCCTGTCTTCCTCTCTTCTCTCTGGCCATGCAGTTCTGTCTCTCAGGAATCTCGTTCCAGCTTTCACTCTACCTTCTTTGTTCTCAGTCAGTTGCTCTGGAATGCCACTGGGCCTGAAGGGAAGGGATGGTCTCAGCTATTCGGTTCCCCCTAGTCCTTCAATGCTTTGTTTGGGGCTGGCCCTAGCTAAAGGGGAAATTTATTGTAAAAGGCAGATACCCAATTCAAATGCTAAAAAGGGAGCAGGAAGCTCAGAGGTAGAAGGCCCTGCCTACATGACCTTATCCAAGTACTGGCCTGAGCAGGATGCTCATACATACACTTTCTATGGGAATTATAAGCACAAGAAATTCATAGCGAGGAGCAGCTGAATATTAAATCTGAATAACACCAAATATTCCATGATAAATGGCTTCCCACTTGAAGGACTCTTAGTTGGTCAAGGTATAGCTTATTATATACAACTGGGCTCCCTCTATCATGTTCTTGTGGCTCACCAAACCTGCACACGTGGTGCACATACAGATAACCAGACATACACACATATACATAAATATTTTTAAATACTTGAATGAAATGTTGTATCTGTGGTATTAGTGCTTATGAATACTAATGTGTAATATTATGAGGGAGTGACAAAGAGAAGAGTTATAGATTTGATTCGCCATGTCAAAAAGAGAGTAACTGTGAGCCATGTCAAAATTGGAATTATTAAAATGTATCAAATTTGGAGGAAGCAATTCTAAGAAGAAATTAATGTGGGTAGCTGTGCTAATTTAAAATGTGAAACACTTCATGATTTGAGAACCATGAATAATTTGGAATTCTTTGATACTTCTTATGTATCCATGAAATGGTGATGTGATGCCTGAAAATACATTTTCAAGAGGGAGAACTTAAAATTTATGCAAATCCTAAGACCTGAGATATGGAGAAAGAAAATTATTTGCTTATGGATAAAATGTGACAACCATTATAGAATGGATGAATGAATAGTGAATTAATTAGAAGGCAAAGGAAAGAAAATAAATACTGGAACCTATTAGGAAAACAATTAACACTGTAATTGTACCTAGCTGTGTAGTCAGAGTGGCTATTCAACCTTCAAATAAGCCCCCATCCCTGAGAGATGTTGGTTCCCTCAGTCAATTGATTGGTTTAGAAATAGACATGTGATGAGTTAGGTCAATAAGAATTAAGGCTTTGGAGCTAAGTACCACAGAGACTCGGAGCCAGAGTCATATAGACAGTAGGATCCTAGGGATCAGATCTGTGGATTTATTGTTGAGGACCTTGAACTTGCCTTGGTTCTTTTTTTTTTTTTTTTTTGGTTTTTCGAGACAGGGTTTCTCTGTGTAGTTTTAGTGCGTATCCTGGATCTCGCTATGTAGACCAGGCTGGCCTTGAACTCACAGAGATCCACCCGACTCTACCTCCCAAGTGCTGGGATTAAAGGCGTGCACCACCACCGCCCAGCAGGCCTTGGTTCTTACTTCAAAGATATTCAACTAATGCCCTGTAGTAAGTACTATGCCAGGCTAATATCTCTCTGTATCCTTCACCCACACCTTTTGTGCTCAACCTAGCCTGATTTAGTTTGTGATTTTAAAACCAGAAATAATATTTCAAACTCCTTATTCTAGCTCAAAGAACCTAGCATTGTGGGAAGTCCTTCTTTTTTCCACCTGGGCCATCATGGTAGTTGCTACTGATTGAGGGACATCTCATCTTGTAAACTACTGGGTGGTTTTGTGTGTCAACTTGATACAAGCTAGAGTCATCAGAGGAAGCAGCCTCAGCTGAGGAAATGCTTCCTTGGGATCCAGCTGTAAGGCATTTTTCTCTTTTCATCATCAACAGGGAAGGACCCGGCCCATGGTGGGTAGTGTCATCCCTGAGCTGATAGTCCTGAGTTCTATAGAAGGTGGGCTGAGCAAGCCAGGGGAAGCAAACCACTAAGAAGCTCCATTAACAGCTCCCCTCTGTGGCCTCTGCATCAGCCCCTGCCTCCAGGATCCTGCCATGTTTGCGCTCCTGTCCTGACTTCCTTGAGTGATGAACAGCAATGCTGAAGTGTAAGTCGAATAAACCCTTTCCTCCCCAACTTGCCTTTTGGTCATGGTATTTTGCTGAAGCAATAGAAACTCTAAGATACTAAGACAGAAAGATAGCAACAAAATAGATCAAACTGTTCGTTGGATTCAGTCAGCTCCAGGCTCCAACTGGTTATGAAAAGTAGGGAGAGAAAAGCAGGGCATGCTGGCATACCCCTGTAATTCTAGCACAGAAGGGGCTGAGGCAGGGAGTTCTTGAGCTGCAAGCAGAACTTTGTCTCAACAACAAAAGCCATGGGAAGTGCACCCAGGGTCAGAGCATACTCTAAAGAGGATCGAACAGAGCAAGGAGGTCCAATTAACCATCCTTCTTGGCAATGAGAAATATTGTATAATGGCACGTTAGTCCCAGTGTGTCCATCAAACGGTGCCGTTACTATTGAATTGGGAAAAGTTTGCAAAACACCAGAGTGTTCTGATAGCATTGGAGGCATGCCAGAATGGACTGGTAATAAGTGAATAAAGCAAAAGTTGTTGTTGTTGTTTTAAACAGTCACCAGAGCTTGGGCTCTACTATGCCTTTAAGAGGGAGGTTGTTTTGTTCTGGTTGACGGAGGGTCTCACATAACCCAGGATGGTCTTAAACTTACTAAGTAGCTGAAGCTGACGTTGAATCCTTGGTCCTTACTACTTATGTGCTGGGATTCATAGGTGTGTGTCTCCACACTGTGCTCAGAGCTTGCTTTTATTTAAAATAGAAATTCACTTGGTCTGGAGTTATGGCTCAGCTGTTAAAGGCTGGGCTCAAAACCAAAATGTTAAAAAAAAAAGAACCCCCAAAAAACTACTATACACAATATTTACAAAATATCAAGATAAGTGTTACCACACTGGTGTTATCAATAAAATTCTAAGTGATAAACCTAAATTCTCTGGTCAGTATGTAGTTTATTTCAATATGAAGTTTACTTCCATACTTCAAGAGTTCTTATATATTTTTTCCATTTAGCAAGTGAAAGTTTGATGGAAGTGTTATCAGAAGCTGGCCCATGATCACAGGCTGTTATCTGAGAGCTGTTTAAACCACTGTGGCTCTGAAAGATACGACTTTAAAAAAAAAACAAACTTTTTGTTATGCAGTATGTTCGCTTTAACAAACGGGGTAGTGGAGGTCAGGGGAAATTGATTTTTTTTTTTCCAGGTCAGGAGGATAATTTTAGACAAAACTGCTTCTTGACATTTCAGGTTCTTTGAAAATAAGCACATTGTTAAAGAAAGGTCTCCCGTAGACCATAATGAATAGAGCAATTGATAGCTCATCCATTACTCAGGCTGACTGGAGATCAAACTTGCTCGTCCTGTTGTGAACGCTTAGACTAGAATTGTCTAGACATTTCATCAATATTTACTGAAGCATGGGAGACATTAATTTATCCACTTCTGAGTCACTGCAGATAGGAAAAGCAAATAAATTAAATTGCTCTTATAATGGGAAGTACCGCCACATCATAACAATTTGATGTTCACGATCTCCATTTGGTTGTTGATTAGGCACTGATATATTATGATAAAATTTATCTCAGTTTCATTAGTCTAGAATTTATGGGTAGGGATATCTGAAATGATTACTCCCATGATTAGGAAGACACAATCTCCTGGGCACATGGTTGTAGATGGAAACAAGACCACATATTTTACTGTTCTCACACTGTGCATGAGAAATAGCCTAGCAGCCTATCAAAGGGTGGGGCCCATGCTGCTTCTAGACTTCAACCACAGGGAAATTCTGCTTTTCTTCTCCAGTGCTTTATGACAAGTTTTTATTTGTGTCAAATTACAGAGTACCATAAGCAAGTGTCAGATTATGATTTTAATATGGTAATATAATGGAGAATTGCTTGATTATCCAAAGTTCTCTATTTCTGAATGCACACTGAGAGGTGTATTTGAAATAATTTGGCACGACAAACACTTCTGCATCTTAATTGAACAATTATCAGGTGTATGAATATGTAGTCAAATTTCTAAACAGTCTTATTAAATAAGAAACAAAGGTAATAGCCAAAGAGATCAGAGAACTAGCGAAGAGCCACGACTAGCTTATCTTACCGCCTCACCCCGCTGTCGCTTCCCCAGAGAGTTTCTTCCTGCCTGACTTATGTTTTTATTGCCTTTCTGTTCTGCCTTGTCATTGGCTCTAAGCCCAGCCACATGACTTCCTCATCACTGCCTGTCTATACAGACCTCCAGGTCTCTATGGTTGGTACTGGGATTAAAGGCTTGTGTCACCACACTTGGCTGTGTCCTTGGCCATACAGAGACTCTGCCTGTCATGTGATCGGATTAAGGGCATGATCTACCACCGCCTGACTCCTGCTTATGGCTGACTATGTGACCTCACTATGTGACCTCTGATCTCCAGGCAAACTTTATTTATTAACATACAAATAAAATCACATTTCAGCACAATTAAAATATCACCACATGAATATATATATGTAACTTACCAATGTGTGTGTACACATACCTCTAAATTAAATATACTTATATAAAATGCTTAATTGATGCATTATGCTTAATCCCTTTAAAAAGTCTTACATTAGCCGGGCGGTGGTGGGCACGCCTTTAATCCCAGCACTCGGGAGGCAGAGGCAGGCGGATCTCTGTGAGTTCAAGGCCAGCCTGGGCTACCAAGTGAGTTCCAGGAAAGGCGCAAAGCTACACAGAGAAACCCTGTCTCGAAAAACCAAAAAAAAAAAAAAAAAAAAAAGTCTTACATTAAATTGCTCCTGCATTTAAAGCAGAAATATAAAAAAATTGACCAATTTACTAAATACAGATGAATTCACAAAGGAATCAAAAGTGAAATAAAAATTTCTATTGAAATGTTATATTCCTGATTGACATTTAAGAGGCACTAACAAATTGGAAATAAATATCTTTTTACGGGTTTTGGAAAGACCGAAGATTCTGGGAGCAGTTCTGTGCCCTCTGAACTAAGAATGGAATTACAGTGAGGAAAGATGGCAAATGATTTCCTTCTTTTGGACTGTGGGAACTGTCAGGAGGCGAGCACAGCAGTGTCTGTATTTCCCAGCCTGAGTTCTCTGTTCTTTCAGCAGCAGAGGCCTGGCTCCTCAGGAAACATACAGCCAGTCATCTATGATGCTTGCTGTGCGTAGTACCCAGCACAGATGCATCATTAAGTCAGGGGCTTGTCAGAGAACAGCAGAGAGAGAAACTGTCCCACAAATACATCTCTGGCTTCATCCACATCAACAACTTCTTTCTGGGTTTAAGTCAAGACAGCAAAAAGCAGTGAGTTTTGTGTAGCAATTAGCATGCCATCTCTGCATGGGTGTAGATCACCATTCACTGCCTCTTGGGGTTCACCTTTGGAAGAGCTTGTGTATTTCTATCCCTTTAAAGTCTGCAGTCTCAAACCCTTGCTCTCTAGCAAAACTGGCAGCTTCCATTTCCAAAAAGGTTAAGCACATAAGGTCTAACTTTCATCAAGGATTCCATTGCAGGACTGGCTCCTACCTGGTGCAGACAAATTTAGAGTAGAGAGCCTGTTGTTCTTATGAGCATAGTAAGCCACTTTCAACACTGTCTTTGGGAAGATTACAAGAAAAAAAATCCTGCTATATTAATAAACTCTTGCTTTTCCTACCAAAATCCAGATTTTCCCTAAATCCACATGCTTTTCATTTTGATGACTGTAACACGAATCTTAAAAGGTCTTATTAATAAAAACAAACCCGGAGCCAGGTATTGGGGTGAATGCTGGAAGACCAGAGAAGCAGAACAAGCCACAGCCACCTCACCTTGCCAATTCCTCAGCTGATCCTGTTTCCTCAGAATGGATCTCAGCTCAACTGCTGCTCAAAAGCCTAAAAGCTTAACCAGCTAAAAGCTTCCAGTTTTGGTCCTCACGCCTTATATACCTTTCTGCTTCCTGCCATCACTTCCTGGGATTAAAGGCGTGAGTCACCATGCCTGGCTGTGTCCAGTGTGGCTTTGAACTCACGGAGATCCAGACAGATCTCTGCCTTCAGAATGCTAGGATTAAAGGCGTGTGTGCCACCATTTTCTGACCTCTATATCTAGTGGCTGTTCTGTTCTCTGACCCCAGATAAGTTTATTAGGGTGCACAATCTCTTGGGGAACACAATATCACCACAGATGACAATTGGGAGCAGTAAAGTTAGCTCTAAGAGACCTGTTGCCACCAGTGACTTGTGCTGCACAAGTTCCTGATGGCTGCTCCTTCTCCATAGTATGGAGCATCCACAGGGGCCCTGGCAGCTTTCCTCTTGGGGGTTTCCACGAATCCATCCATCCTGATGCCATCAAGGAACGCTGTTGCTGTGTGTCTGCTGAGTCCTCCCCCAAGCTCACTTCCAAGCCACCAACTTGCAATTTTGTTTTCACAAGTTTCTCAGCAAAGTTCCTGGTACTCACACTCAGCCAAGATTTTGTCATTTGGCTTTAGAGAGAACGTGCCAAGGCAATCTCTGCCCGCTATGGCTGAGCCATCGAGAATAGCGCTCCCTATCCCAAAGAGGGTCTTTTTTTCCCCCCGGGCTTTGGCTCCTTTTCCGCTGCTACCGTGTTTTTTTGCTTCTCTTCTCGATACACAATCCAACAGTGAGATTGAGTGAGTGTAGATCGTCTACTCTGCAATCGTTCTAACTTTGAAATTTTCATTTCATTTACACACACACACACACACACACACACACCACACACTGCCCCTGGAATGTTAAGCCAGAAAAGTGAACTCATTTTTTATGATGAAGTATTTTTTTGTAGATCTAGGGAAAATGCATTTCTTTAGAATAAGTAACTTTTGACCCTATATTTGCACGCGTGTTTATATACTAATATGTATGTTTCATTTTCATTTTGAAGTCCTGTTTGCAAGGTTGGTCCTTTGTTGATACCTGAAAAGCTTCCTATGTAGGTATGGAACTTTCCCTTAATGGTAAGAGGGACTTACCATGCCAGCCTTGGCAAACAGTGCTCCTTCTACGGCACACCTGTGTTCTTTTTGAGAGTTTGGAATTTGGGGCATGTGGTAGTCAGTGGTACCTGTACAACCTATGTCTCGGTTAGCTTTTCAATTGCTGTAATAAACATCATGGCCAAAAGTAACTTGGGTAGGAAAGGGTTGTTTGACTTACACTTCCATGTGACAGTGTATCACTGAGGGAAGACCCGACAGGAACTCAAGGGAGACCCTGGAGGCAGGAACTAAAGCAGAGAGGATGGAAGGGTGCTGCTCACTAACTTGCTCTCCATAGCTTGCCCAGCTTACTTTCTTATATACCCTAGGACCACCTCCTCAGGGGTGGTACTGCCCACAGTGGGCTAGGCCCTCCCATATCAATCATCAGTCAAGACTGATGCCCTACAACCTTGTCTACAGGCCGATCTGATGGAGGCATTTTCTCATTTGAGGTTCCTATTCCCAGAAAACTCAAGTTTGTATCAAATTGGCAAACAAAAACAAGCAACAACAACAAAAACTAGTCAGGATGACCTACTCTTCCCCAAGCCCTTTGGGCAGGAGTCTCTAACAAACTTCCTGGTAGACACACCCTGTACCTGTTGTTACTAGAAGAAAAGAACTTCCCATATGGCTCCACTGGCATTGACATAGCCTCAACAGGAGATGCTCCCCACAGGATCTCTGGAAATGCTTGGTCCCCGGCTGGCAGTGGTGTTTTGGGAGGTTCTGGAAGCTTTTTAGAGTGGGAGCCTGGCTGGAGCAGAGCACTGGAGATGTGTGCCTTTTGAGGTTATACCTGTTAACTTGTGTACCATTCTATCTCTCTGCTTCTTCTCTGAGGAGCTTCTGCTACATGCTCTCTGCCATGATGCTTTATCCTGCCATTGGCTCTCAAGTCAATAGGGCTGAAGACTACAGGTGGAATCGAGTCCCATGAAAGTGTAGGCCCACAGAAATCCTTCCTTCCTTAGATTGCTTATGTCTGGTACTTTGTCACTGTCAGGGGCCTGGAGAAGTCCCACAAAAGACCACCATCCATGTATGCAATCAGCGAACATGTTCTTTATTCCAGTGTGCTGGGGCTGGCCATCCCACACAAAGGCAAAATGGCAATGACCCTGAGAGGAATTCACAGGCTCCTTTTAAGTATAGCCTAGGGGAGTTCCTAAGGCAGTTAGGTCACTTTAGATATGATTGGCTTAAGCAAGTAGTAATGGTATTAGTACATTCTAATTGGCCGGGGCTTGTAGGGGTTGGTTAAGGCTACAGGTTTCCATTTTGGGGCAGGCCTGGACAAGTCCCAGGCTTTGTCCTTATTTGGTTATCACCTCAAGCTTGCTGACTGTGGCTCAGGCCTGGCCTAGTCTGATATTGCACATACCAGGCCTTCTTGTCCTTGCTGTGGAGGGTGTTGGAGACTGATTGTCCTTTGTTTGTGGCTCTTTCAGAAACTGCCTGCTCAGTTCCAAGAAGCAGGGACTGAGGCCTAGTTCTTAACTGAGTTATTAGGGCAGACTGTCATGATATTTGCTTGGCCCTTTCATCACAGTGATGAAAGCAACTAATAGAGAGTCCTTAGAGTCTTGGGCTTGGTCACCTTGTATTTCATGAGTATTTTCCTTTCACTGGTTTTATTTGTAAACTTTTACTGGAATAAATATTATCCATGAGTATGCTGAGTCTAAGTGTGTCTTTAGAAAACAACTCAACATGGGTGTGTTCTTGGAACTGTGGCACACAGTCACACTTCAGCCATCACAGTGAAGGCAGCGAGCGTCCCTACCATGTATGTGTTAAGAGGGGAAGGCTAGCCCTTCATATATACAGGCTTTAAGGTGCCCAATCCTCTGTCTCCAGCATGGTTTCAGAGAAGGTCAAATGGGAAGTCAGAATCTCACCAATATTCCACTGCTGTGTAATGTCTTTCTGTATGCTGTGAATATGTGTTGCTCTGATTGGTTGATAAATAATGCTACATTGGCCTATGGCAGGGCAGGATGGAGCTAGGTGGGAAAATCCAAGAGCGATAGGAGAGAAGAAAGGAGAGTGGGGCAGATGCTGCTAGCTGCTGCCAGGAGAAGCAAGATGTGAAGTACCGGCAAGCCACAAGCCATGTGGCGAGGTATAGATTTATAGAAATGGGTTAATTTAAGATGTAAGAGCTAGCTAGCAAGAAGCCTGCCATGGCCACAGTTTGAAAATAATATAAGCCTCTGTGTGTTTGTTTGGGTCTGAGTGGCTACAGGACCAGGCAAGACACAGGAAAACTTCCAACTACATTCCACCACCACCAGCTATCTTCCATACCCTGAAAAGTTTCAGTAGAGCCAAGGGACATGCTATAAAGAGGTGTCTTTCTCGTTTCCAACCAAGAAGGTATCAGTGGAGGCCTAATAAAGAAAATGAACTTGCTCCCCTTGCTCTGTCCAACAGGAATGAAATACCTACCGTCCCTCCCCCAAACCTGGATTGTCCATGGAGACAGTCATAGTATATAGCATCTTCCTTTGCCTACCAACTCAGTGTCATAGAAAAAAACAAGATCCATACCTTCTTCAGTATGATCCAGAGTCCCCAAAATGTTCAGGCTATAAGAGGATGGGATTCAGCACCTAGCAAT
The DNA here is from genome assembly GCA_902168325.1 of Peromyscus nudipes. Taxonomy (NCBI): domain Eukaryota; kingdom Metazoa; phylum Chordata; class Mammalia; order Rodentia; family Cricetidae; genus Peromyscus; species Peromyscus nudipes. The sequence continues at coordinate 19,233 of CABHPH010130191.1, forward strand.
TTGGATAATTTCCACATGAATGAAGCAACAACAACAACAACAACAGCAAAACCCAAATAATCAGTAGATGTTGTGGAGTTTGAACAATAAATATCCCCAACACGATAGTGTATTTGAACACTTGATCCCAGTGGGTGGGGCTGTTTAGAGAAGTTATGGAACCTTTAGGGAGTGCATCCTTTGTGGAGGAAGTACATCATTTGGGGAGGGTTTGGAGGGGGCTATAGCTTTGTACCATTTCCTGTTCTTTCTCTGTCTGCTTCCAGTGTGTGAATGAAAATGTGATCAGCCTACTCCTTTGCTTCTGCTGTCATGTATTTTCTATTGACATGCCTACCTTGCCATGGTTAATTACCAAGAAAATGGCTTCCAAAGTACTCTAACAAAAAGAAGATAAGCCTGGTGCCCCCACAGCCCAGGCTGACAGAAGGCAGGTGGAAGACAGCCCTGGGCAGGTGGATGCCAATACAATGAACAGGTATGTGGTGGAGAAATGGGAGAGAAGTGGAGTGGTTCATGCCCTGTGGAGAGAAGTGGAACTGAAGATATGATTGGTTGTTTTATTATTCTTTACTCTTTTGGGGGGCCTGCCACCCAGGTCCCAAATAAATCACACATGGAGACTTACTATTCTTTATAAATTCCTGGCCTTAGCTTGGCTTGTTTCTTGCTAGTTTGTCTTAACTTTAAATTATCGCATCTACCTTTTGCCTCTGGATTTTTTCCTTTTCTTACTTCTGTAATCTTACTTTCACTCTGACTCCATGGCTGGGTGTGTAGCTGGATGACTGGCCCCTTTTTTTCTTACTCTTCTATCTCTCCTTCCAGATTTTCCCTTCTATTAATTCTTGCTGCCAGCCAACCCTGCCTATCCTTTATCCTGCCTCACTATTGGTCATTCAGCTCTTTATTAGACGATCAGGTGTTTTAGACACCTTCACAGAGTTAAACACAGCTTGACAGAGTTAAACAAATGCAACATAAACAAAAGTAACACACACCTTAAAATAATATTCTACAACATGTGATGGCAGTGAAGAACTGTCCAATATCCTACTCTGCCACCTGGGGCCATGTCATATAAGGCCTGTGCTGCCACTGAGGGCCATGTCTGGGTCTGTGGCCCTACTGCAGCCGGGGTCTGTGTTGATGTCAGGGACCGTGTTACCACAGAAGGCTATACATAGATGCCTGTGGTCTGGGCCACCACCTGAGACCATGTTGATGTCTGAGGACCATGCTGCTGCCGGGGCCATACTAATCTGAGTAGCCTGCACTGACACCTGAGGCCATGGTGATGTCCAGGCCCAATCTGCAGCCAAGGGCCATGTCTGTGTCAGTGGTCCTACTGCAGCCAGGTTCTGTGATGGTGTCCATGGCCAGTGTTACCACCAAAGGCCGTGTGGATGCCTGGGATCTGGGCTGCCACCTGAGGCCACATTGGTGTACTAGGGTCATGCTGCCACTAGGCCATACTAATTGAGTGGGCTGCATTGCCACCCAGGGCCATGGTGATGTCCAGGCCTGATCTGCAGCCAAGGGCCATGTCTGGGCCTGTGGTCCTACCATGCTTGGATCTATGTTGATGTCTGGGGCCCCAGTGACCTGGACACTGGAGAGCTGGTTCTGCTCCTTGCCAGCTGCCTTAGCGGGAGAGCTGCCTGCCCCCATCCTGGGAGAACTGGCTGCAGTGGCATGCGTACAGGAGAGCTGATTCCCACCCCTGATGGCCCTGGGAGAACTGCCCCGAACTGCCCCCCCCCCACGCGCTTCAACAGGAGAGATGGCCCTGACCCTTGCCTGAGGTGGGGGTGGTCCTGGTGCAGACCCAGACTGACCAACTCAGCTACAACCTATGCCCATATCCAGGCCTTTGAGCTGGCCCACCCCAGCATCTACCCCATCTACAATCTCTGGGACATGTGAAGGGACTGGTCCATAGCTGCAGGATCTCCATGACTCGGGACAACAGCAGGATATTGATGTTTCGGTGAGGGTCCAGTATTGATGGTGTACCAGAAGCCAGAGGCCTTGAACCAGAACAAAAGCTCATTGCAATGAACACTTGCAAGTAAAGCTGTTTGGACAAGAGGGTGTACTGCATGATGCACCACAGCTCGCCACTGCAAAAAAATGAATATGTGATAGATAAAGAGGCAGAAAAGACAGAGGAGTGAAGTGTGGTTTCTTAAATTATTTTTATTATTTTTTAATTTTCTCTGATGGTGGAGGCTACGAGGGTGGAGGGCAGACATGGGAGGACTTGGAAATGAGTGCTATTGGGGTGCATGATGTGAAATTCCCAAAGGATCAATAAAAGAATTGTGTTGATAAAAAAAGAGAAAGTAAGTAAGTAAGGAGATAAAGAGAATCCTGAACATTGGAAGTGAAGAAAAAACTAGAGAAAGAGCAAAATATGAATAGATATAATAGACTTCTCCGGAAATTTCTAAATTTTGTGTGGTGATAGAAGCAAGGATCATAGCACCGTCCCATATAGTTACAGATGCACATAAAAAAGACAGTTTCAATAGCTGCAAACAGGGAAGAGTAAAGAAACTCAAAGAGAGCTCAGGTTCTTAGGGTTCATTTGCACCAGTGTAATCTTCTCACTGTCGTGAGTCATGTACATGCAACACTAGAGTAGCAGCTGTAAAAATGTATGTACACAGCAGGGCAATGGTTTGCACAAGCCTTTAATCCCAAAACTTGGGAGGCAGAGGCTGGTGGATCTCTGTGAGTTCAAAGTCAGCCTTGTCTATAGAGCGAGTTCTAGGACAAAGAAACTCTGTCTTGAATAACCAAAAACAAACAAACAAACAAAACCCAACAGAACAACAAAAAACTCCAAACAAAAAATTTATGTATGTACACTAGAAAATGTACACCAACATTCAAAAGCTCCATGAACAAATCACAGTGAAATCCCAAACAATATTTAAATAAAAAACAGAAAGATAAGGAAAAAAACCAGAAACAACAAACAGAGGCCGAAAAGAATATGAGCAATTAAGCCTTAACATATCAACAATCACATCCAAATGTTCTACTTCACTTCTAAAAGCCACATGACTGGAAATAACCAAAATTTCCAATGAGGAATGGTTAAATCGTTAATTGTGATAAATCTCTACCAGGGATTCACTGTTTACAATGGATCTCAAGATCTTATGTGTAATAAAAATGACTTTTTGCGTGGACTATCCAGCAGAGAAGACTACTCAGATCTGGTTTTAAATCAGTAATCTTTTTTAGCCCACCCTCAACTACAATAGGTATTTGGGATCCCAGTATAGTACTGAACCTTTCTCAGGGTGAGCTCTTAAGCATAAAAAAAAAAAAAACCCAAAAACCCACATCCTGGGTTGACACACTTCAGTTAGCAAGAACAGTTAGCTAGAAGCAGAACTGTAAAGGCCCCCAAGCAAAGTTATTACATTTGGAGACTTCCCCAGAACAATGGACTTTGATGGATTAGGTCTTTGTTTTTTGTTTTGGTAGGTGGTACTGTCTACATGCTGAGTCTTATGGCCTGAGTAGAACTTCCATAATGACACCAGTTTTGTTAAGGTCTGATGCCTACTAAGGTCTAGAACCCCGTTACAGTTCCAGAAGACTTATATTGGATGCTCTCATTGTCTGAACATCCCAACCAGGGATTCAGAAGGAGTGAGGGTGGCTTCAAGTGTAAAGGACTAGCACAGGTGACATGGATGATGATGAGACAGGTTCTGGATCTTGACTCAAGTTGTGGCTGTATAACCCTACACAGGATAAAGCGATAGAGAACTATATGCATAAGCAATGTACTACATGTAGAGTAGATGTAATTAGTAAGAAAAAAAAGTAAGGAATGCACCTGACCTTTTTTGCAACCTCTTGTGAGTATATTATTATCTGTTTTTAAAATGTACACAGACATGATGGCACATGCCTGTAATTGCAACCCTTAGGAGGTGGGGCAGGGAGTTCATAAGTTCCAGGATAGCCTGATATACATAGTGAGATCTTATCTAAAACAAAACAAACCTTTGTTCTTTTTTTTTTTTTTTTTTTTTTTTTTTTTTAACAAGGTTTCTTTGTTTAGCTTTGCGCCTTTCCTGGAACTCGCTTGGGAGACCAGGCTGGCCTTGAACTCACAGAGATCTGCCTGCCTCTGCCTCCCGAGTGCTGGGATTAAAGGCGTGTGCCACCACAGCCCGGCCAAACCTTTGTTCTTAAAAACAGCACGTACAAACTATATATATGTACACATATAAGGTATTTTCAGACATATTCACTAAAGGTAACTGTGGTAAGAACCTATCTGTGTGACGTGAATATGTTTTTTAAAGGCTGCAAGTTTGGATCTAGAAAGTCAACCCCCAGGTCATGTGAAGTTTATTTGATGTGAAGTTTATTCTCTCCACAGCCTCTGGCACTACAGGAAGGTCATAGAAACTCAGGAGGTGAGGCCATGTGGGAGGAAATCAGGTTATTAGAGATGTACCCTTGAAAGAAATATTAAGACCTTTGTTCCTTCCAGTCTTTTTTACTTCTTCCACCAGGTGAAGAGAGCACCTTCCCTCACACCCTGTGTGCTGCTAGTGCTCAAATCAATGGGGACGAGCCATCATGCAGTGAACCTCTGAAACTGAACACCAATGAACCTTTTCTGTTTTCAAATTGATTGTCTCGGGTATTTTGTCACAGTAATGGAAAACTGAATGACATAAATGCTAGAACCTGCTAACATAATTTAGAACATTCCAAACACTGAGTCTTATACTCCTTTAATCATTCATTGATATACAGTATTACATGCCTATGTATTATTATATATACATTGTTGTTTAACACTTGTTATTTACTAGTTCATCATATAGTTAGTGAGCCTCGATTTTAACCAATGTCACGCTAGGCTCTAAGACTGAAATTGTAAATAAATAGAGCGTCATCTGTTTCCGCACAAAGCTTACAGTACAGTGAGTGAAGCTGTTACTTTAATAATGTTCCAAAGAAATGCTCAAGAGTAGGTTACACTTAGTAATAAGTGTTAAACCAGTGCTTTGAAGTACTAACCTGTGACATAAAGGCTGGTAATGATGATGGCGAGACACCGAGACATACTGATTACTGAAGGGAAACAGCCTATAAGAGAAGTTAAAAATATGGTGAAGGGGGACACTGGGTTTACAGAAGTTTTCCTGAGAAGGATGGAGCCAGAACACAAGAACGAGGGCTGACTTTGGGTGCAAGAGATCTGTCTCAATTCATTCGGAAGCAGAAGAAGTGAAGATGAAGGCAGACAGCTTAGTTTATAGATTCCAAAAGGTTTGAAGAGGAACTCCAAAACTCTGGGACAATGCCACCTGCCTATAACAAGGGAGTAATTGAAAGTCTGAAGTCTGAGGGGAATGGAAGTTTTAAGCGGTTGTTTTGGGAAAGCAAGCAGAATAGAGAAGAGATGTAATTTGCCAGGCTTGTGTGAGAGCCTGTAGAACCTGTCCTGTAGGGAAGATTCTAGCCATTTTTTAGCATGGTGATTGAAGACAAAAAAAAGGGCAAGGAGGCAGGTATACGTGTGTGTGTGTGTGTGTGTGTGTGTGTGTGTGTGTGTGTGTGTGTATTCCAGAGCCTTATGAGGGAAGAGAAGGCAGTCACTGAAGAAAGAAAATTGGCTTAAGAGGGAAAAGGTCATCAACAATTCTTAGAAAAGGCTGAGATAAACCAGGAAAGCAATGATATTGGATTTAGGAAATGTTCTTTGATCTTCAAAAAATAATCATGGCCATAGTGATATCTGCAACTTAGCATCTAATTTCGTAAAACTGGCTGTTTCTTTTAAGTGTTTTAGACCTAGAAACACACCATCTACCAGGCCTTCTACAGACCTTTCAATACTGCAAAGACACTAGGAGGGAACAAGAATCACTTACTCTCTGTGTTAGGAGAGGCTCCAGGGAGCCATGATGGACAGTCTCTCTTCTTGGCTGTTGTAAGCTGCTGTGAGCCCTTTTGTAGATCTACTCTGCAGTCATTCCTGGTCACCAAGAGTTCAATTCCTTTATTATGATGAAGGAATAATAATGCATTTCAATCCACAGCAAGTGTTTTTTAAAAGTGTTTTTATTTATTAATTTTGTGGTGTGTGAGGGCATAACTCTCTCTCACACACAGGAGTGGAGGTCAGAGGACTTGCAGGGTTTGGTTCTCTCCACCATATGGGACACAGGGATGGAATTCAGGTTGTCAGGCTTGGTGGCAGCCTCCTTGATCCCTGAGCTGTCTGGTTGGCCCTCCATTTGTTTTCTTAACTTTATTTTTTTTTTAATTTCATGAAGGTTTAGTTAAATAGAAATAAACTTGGGTGGCCTGCCATGTTGATGTGTGCCTGTAACCCAAGAACTTGGAAGGTCAAGGCAAAAGAATGAAGTTTCAGGCCAGTTACACACATGGAGCTCCTATCTCAAACTAAGGGTTGTTCCATGGTAGAGCACTTGTTTAGCATATGTAATGTTCTGAGTTTGATACCCACCTCCAGAAAAACAAACAAACAAACAACAGCAAAAAGAAAGAGAAGAAACAGGCAAAAGATGAATTGAAATCATCTTTTAGATTGTCCAAAAACTGTTCTGCTACAATACTTTTTTTTGAGAAATCCATTAAACACTTGGCTACTATTATTTATATTCTGGTAATAGCTAAATTATTAGACCTCTTATAACATGGTTTTTCTAACATCAAAACAAGAGCCTCTTTACGAAGTGTGGCTATGGCAATGGTAGTGTGGCTTTCTTGTATTTTAGTTATCTTGATTAACAAACTCATCTACTAGTTGTGGTGGTGAGAATAGCACCAGGTCATGCCAAGCATCTACTGAGTGGGTGAACAAAGCAAGGACGAGATGTTGGGTTAAAACCCTTGAGATGGGACTGGAACCATGGTTTGGTTCCTAGCATTCATTTGAGGAGTCACCACCATCCTTAACCCCAGTTCTTGGTGATGTGAAATCCTGTTCTTACTAGGCACGAATGTGGTGAACATACATACACAAAGGCAAATCACTTAGACACATTTAAAAAAAAATTAAAAGAATTGCCGAGACAAGAAAATTTAGTTGTTTTATTTCTAACAAGTCCAAGCAATGAAAAAAATTACATTTCTATTGATTAAAAGGAAAGACACACATGGGACCAGCATTATTTTTTAATCCCTCTCCCCCTTTTAAAGAAACTGGTTCAAAAAACATTTTGGTTTTGTGTTTTTATAATTTTAAAATTACATTAATTTTGGTGTGTGCCATGGCACATGACGTCAGAGGACAACTTTTGAGAGTAGGCTCTACCTTGTGGGTCTCTGGGATGGACTTCAAAATTGAAGTTTTATAAAGTGTCATACATACCAATCTAGGTACCAATGATTTAAACATTCAATTTATTTTTTAAGGTTTTTGTTTTGTTTTGTTTTGTTCTTGTTTGTTTAACAGGTGATACTGGGAACTTCTTGAATGGACCAGAAGGGTTCTGCTCTGTTGCAGCTTCTGCCCTGTTGAGGTTTCTCTGTCTGAGGCAGTTTCATTTTGTACCCAGGGCTAGAACTAGAATTTTCTATGCCCAGGTTGGCTTCAAATTTACAGACTAATCTATTGCCTCAGCCTCCCAAATACTGGGATTACAGGCATGAGCCACCTGCAGGGGCTCAGACGACTTAGTATGTGGAGGCTAAGGAAAACAGTCTTTTAAGGGAGGCATCCATTCTAAATTCCTAAGATAGGTGCTCAGAACAACAGTGACTCCTTGCCCCCTCCCCAGACTTGTAAAACTGCTATGAAATGATTAACCGCTTGCTCTGGTATCTGTAAACTCTGCTTATCGTTAGGTCCACGGGGAGTGAGGCAGTTCCTCATAGAGCTGTACATTCCGCAGGAATGAAGTAATTATAACCTGCTTTTGAAGTTCCCTGTTAGCTCACGGGAACTAAGGACAGCGGCAGCTTAAAAACAAACATTCGGCTAATTATAATTTAAATCGAGTCTGGTCTCTCGGTGTTTTCGAACTCCGAGAACATGTCTTTTGTAAAGGGAATTAGCTTTTCTTTCATTTAGGGAAG
>CABHPH010130192.1:7072-29629 GCA_902168325.1 Peromyscus nudipes
GGGAGAGAGAGAGAGAGAGAGAGAGAGAGAGAGAGAATGAATAAGCACGAGCAGGAGAACATACTAAATTTGTTTTGTTTCAAACTCAGACCTTTTGCATTCCAAAACTGCATCCCTCTGACTAATATAAATAACCGCTGTTCTAGAGAACCGGTTAAGGGGAGGGGGAAGAGCCAGGGAGAAGGAATGAGGGAGTAGTAATGGTAACATACAGTACCATGAGCTGCAGAGGCCTCCCAGTCAGTGGTGCAAGGTTAACAGATCAGTCCCGCTGGCCTTCAGGCAGACAGCAAAACAGCCTGGGGAAAGGGGGACAGGGACAGAGGCCAGGAGGGGGCCCTGGCTTGGGCAGTTTACACAAGAAGGCAGCTCAGCTCCTTTCTGGCTCATTCCTCCTCTCTATCTCCCAGCCTCTGTGTGTGTGTGTGTGTGTGTGTGTGTGTGTGTGTGTGTGTGTGTGTGTGTGTGTGTCTGTGTGTGTGTTGTCATATTTTCTTCAGCTGTTAATTGTCCGGACTGCAAGACTTTAAACAGCCACAGTTTAAGAAAAAGTGAAACCTTCCTAAGTGACCATCACAGCAAATCAGCTTCATGCTGATGGGTAAAATTTTCCAAGGGAAGTGTTCTTCTGATAGTTCCTGAGTCTCCAAGCCACCCCCACCCCCACCCCACTTCTGCCACACACACTCCCCTGGAGGGCTAAATGCACTGTGGCAATAAAACATTCATGCGACTTGGAATTTTAACACAATGCCATTTCCCTAGTTTAACCTGAAAGGAATGCACTAGTCACAACAGACTACATCATCCTGCCATTAAACCCTGCCAAGGAACCGCTTTTTGGCCACGCTGAGCCAGCTTTGACGGGAAAGGAGTACACAGACCCACACACCAAGCACAGAGGGGCCACCTCTGCTTCCTCAGCCTTATCCAGAAACACCCTGCCCTTGAACATGACCCCTGACCTCTTGCATTGTGACTGGCTTGGGAGGCATGTGTCACCCTGGAACTTCTGTACAGCCACACACTGAGCAGGCCATTTGTGGCTCCCTTGCAACAAGTCCTTGGGTAGACGCCAGCATCCTCTCTTATTACTGCTACCATTCAAGGTCCTATGGCTTCACAGAAGGATGCTTTCTCCTGGGTTAGATAATGCTGCGAGTTGCTATGGGGCTTTCTTTCCTTTGTTTGTTTTGTACTTTTTAAAAAATAAACTTCACTTTGCATTCATAATTGGGTTATGATTACTGACGTGACCATTTGCTTTGGGGACTACTTATCAAAGGTGCCAGTTCTTTCACATTTAAGTGACATTTAATTTAGACTTACAAAATACAAAACAGAAATAATTCTGATGTCTCTTGATAATTTTAGAGAAAAACTCAAAGGTGAAGAATTCTAAAACAGGCAGTTAACCGTTTCATGTAGCTAAAGTATTATCACAACACAAGTCAGAGACTATACCAGATTTAAAACTGAATTTCCAGATTTGTTACCAGTGCAGAGTACTTCCAAGCAATGTAAACAAAAAGCTAAGACACAAGACAAGACATGCCAGCACCTAATGAGAAATTTCAGGCCTAGGCAGTGGGCTGGCAGTGTGGCACAGTGGCAGAGGGCTCCTCCAACATGGCCAGTGCTCATCCAGCATTAGCAAGGCCCTGGGTTCAAACATCAGCAGGGGTAAGATGTGTAAATCAGTAAAAATAAAATCATATTCAAAGTTTACAAATGTATCTAAGTGCTCATTTCAGTACTGAGGATAAAATTCAGGGCCTCAGGCATCCTAGGTAAGCGCTTCAACAGCGAGCCACATCCCCACATTTTGAACTTGTTCTAGCAACAATTTTTAAAATCAATATAGGTTAACAAATCACAGCAATGATACCAGAGACTATAAACTTGCACATGCAAAACATCATATTCCCCTAACATTCTTTTTGTTAGCCTTCCCTTAATTCTCCCCACTGAAGTATGGCTTTCAGAACAGGTTTCTTGCCATCTTTGGAGTAACCCTCCCTTTGATCACGCATATGGTTTCCTTGAGTAACATTTTCACCTTCAAACTTGTTCTGTTAATTTGTCGTCTTCCTCCTTCCTCTTGCAGTCAGGGCAAGTCTGAAAGGTAGAAGTCCTCCTCTTTCTGACCCAGCACTGCAGCCAGCTGAGCGGAGATCTGCCCTGCAGAAGGCAGCTGCCCCCCTGTTCCTCTCCTGCAGTGAAGCCATGCCCCTTTGCAGACACAAATGCAGAACATTTTACTCCTTCAAGAGAATACCCTACCATACAAAATGATGATCTCAAAGCAAGTTAACAGGCACATAGGAGACCAAGGCAAACAGGCCTCTTTAGTGTAATTTTTGTCTCCTCAGTAGCTGGAATTAGCCTTAAGCCCTAGTTAAAAGACCCTTTTCTTCTCCTTTCCTTTACACAGACATTTATCAAGCCTCAAAAAGTCATTATAATCCCTTCACCTTAGCTAGGCCACACCAAGTCCACAGAGGAGAACAAAAATGAACTTCTTTTAAAAAGAACTCATATTTGGATGGAGGGAAATCAATCCATCACAGAAGCAAATGTTATCAAAACTTATGTAAAGAATTCCCACTTCAAAATAGAAATACTGGGGGCCGGGCGTTGGTGGCGCACGCCTTTAATCCCAGCACTTGGGAGGCAGAGGCAGGCGGATCTCTGTGAGTTCAAGGCCAGCCTGGGCTACCAAGTGAGCTCCAGGAAAGGCACAAAGCTACACAGAGAAACCCTGTCTCGAAAAACCAAAAAAAACAAAAAACAAAAAACAAAATAGAAATACTGAGTCAAATTACCAGTTCAGACTTTATAAAATACAGCAATAAAGACGTTTTCTTCAAGGCATTAGCAATAAATTCACATTCTGTTTGTGATGTCATCAATTTGAAGCCAACTAAAACTAAAGACAGAGAGTCATATGAAGCCATGAGGGTAAAACTACAGAAGACACTGTCTCAGTCCCAGCAGGCATACTTTTCTGCTTACATCAAATTCATCAACACAGTGATCTCAAAGTGTCTTGAGACCAGTATCTAAAATGTTTCCATTTATTTATTACATGGATGTGTATGTGCCCACCAATCCCAGGAGCAAAGGTCAGGGGACTGTGGTGGTATTGTGTTCCAAAATATTGTGTACCTTAATAAACTTATCTGGGGTCAGAGACAGAACAGCCACAATATTAAACATGAGGATAGGCAGTGGTAGCATACGCCTTTAATCCTAGCATTCCAGAGGCAGAAATTCATGTGTTCAAGGATACACCCAAGCATGGTGACCTACGCCTTTAATCCCAGAAAGCCACACCTTTAATCCCAGGGAGTGGTGGTAGAAAGCAGAAAGGTATATAAGGCGTGAGGACCAGAAACTAGAAGCATTTTGGCCTGGAGAAACATTTGGCCTGGTTAAGCTTTCAGGCTTCTAGCAGCAGTTCAGCTGAGACCCATTCTGGATGAGGGCTCGGGGCATCCAGTCTGAGGAAACAAGACCAGCTGAGGATCCAGTGAGGTGAGATAGCTGTGGCTTGTTCTGTTTCTCTGACCATCCAGCATTTCACCCCAATACCTGGCCTCAGGTGTGATTTTATTAATAAAACCTCCTAAGATTCATGCTACAGGGGACAGCTTGTAAGAGCCAGTTCTCTAGCAAGGCCCTGTGTCCCCTGGGGATTCAACTCCAGTCACTAGGCTTGGTGGCAAGTCTTTACCTGCTGGACCACCTTACTGGCCCAGGGACCAACATCTAAAGAGACAAATCCAAGTCTGTGAATCTGTCCATGAGACACTTGTCACCCTCTCCATCATCAGCCACTCATAGCTTCTGAAACACTCTGGAATTTGGGATACATCAGTCAACGAAGGGGTAAGCAATCTTATTTCCAATCAAACTTCTGACCAATTTTATCATCTGTTTACTCTTACATATCAGAAAATCCGAGATTGCTATAAATATCAAAACGAAACTTATTTTGCGTGAATATGTACTGATGACAAATGCCAAGTGTGATCAAAATAACATGGAACGTGAAGAAAAGAAGTCACACCAAAATTTCACTCAGCAAGCAGGAAGGATAGCTCAGTGGGTACAATTTTTGACACACAAACAGCAGCACCTGAGTTTGGTTTCCCAGCAGGCACACAAAAAGCTGTACAGTGTGCCTATAAACCTAGCACTGGGAAGGCAAAGAAAAGAAAATCCCTGTAGCTTGCTGCCCAGCCAATCAAGCAGAATACATAAGCTATGAGTTCAATGAGAGAGAAGAGACTGAGGCTGACATCAGACATAGACCTCTGGCTTCGGTGCACACAGGCACATGCGTCTGCACACACAGGTGCTGCTGTACACACACACACACACACACACACACACACACACACACACACTCACTAGAATGTACAAAGTTTAAAAATATCAGGAAATTTTGCTGAATTATTTTAGTGAGGACATAAGAAATGATTTAAAAAAAAACTTGGTAACCATTGGCAATTTCCATTTTCCTGGAAATAGAAAACTTTACCACATTAAACAACATTTAAAGACTTGAGTTCAAAGCTTCTATGATAACCTTTGAATTCTAGTAACCAAAATAAATGAGATTTTTCTCACCAGCTTCTACTACAAAGAGCACATAGTATTTTATAAACAAACACACATAATTTCTTTTCTTCAAGACTTCATTTCAAGCCAGTAGACTGGTTAAATCTCACACACACACACACACACACACACACACACACACACACACACGCACACATGCTCGTTTGTGCTGTTACAGGCTCTACTACGGAATGTAAGAAAGCCTCAGAGGTAGCAAAGGGAAGGAGAGGTGTGGACAAGAGAGAGGAAGAAACTGTAAACAAGTGCTGCTGGACACAAGTCAGAAAGAAAAGCAGACAGGAAACCACAGCAAAGGAGAGAGCAAGAAAGTATGAGAGTGGGAAGGGGAGGGGTGGAAGAATCAGGTGGGAGGCTGAAATAAAAAGGGATGGCTGTGGGAGACAGGAGGGACTGAAGCCCCCAACACTACAGTAGAATGGGCAGCTGGCCGAAGATGCTAATTCAGCGCTTTAACAAATCAATGCCACTTGAAAAGTACAATGAGAGCCCTCACTGGGTGGATGTCAGGGGACTGAGAAAATGCATTCTCAAGTATTTCACATTAAGAGGGAATAATGTGTTAATTTATAACTCTTCACCCTATACACTTGGATTATCTATCTGTGTCAGCGATTTGACTTCTTAAATTTATCAAAAACACACGCAAAGGGAGGCAGATTCTGCTTTCACCACCGGGAAACAGGAGGTTTAGGAAAGCCTGTTCTGGGTACACCACTCTTCCTCCCCTGTTTTGGCTCCAGTCTTGGTGAGGACTGCAGGGAGGAGTGGGCTCCTGAAGGAAGACCAAGGGAGGAGGGGAGGAAACCTGTGGTCCAGTTCCTAAAGCCACCAAAGAAAAGGCTCTCCTGGCCTGTGGTTGATTGCATTAGGTGCCATCCGTCAAAAGTGACACTGGAGAGAGGAATAACTTGAATCAGCAGCCTGGGCTGCCATCATCAGAATTTACTTTATGGAAACTTACTTATGTCTCTCAGCACACCCAGAGGAAGGGAAGCTGCTGACAAAAGAGACTGTAATTAAACAGTGCTCTTCAATGCCACCAGAATCCCATAGGTGGAGCTTATCAAAATGGGACGTGAAGGGAGCACCAAGCATATCCTATTTGGTTAGTTTTGAAACAGGGAGGAGAGAACTTACCTGGAGGAGCCTTTTATTTCTTAAGGAAAAATTACTCTATGGAACACTGAGTTCCTGAGATGCTTTCCTATACTACACACACACACACACACACACACACACACACACACACATATATAATGAATTTCAATACAATGATAGCTTCTAACCTGAGACACAGAAAGACTGTCAGTAATTCCTGCTGTCTAAATCTATGTTATCTGACTTACCTTTTCAAGGTATAATAAGCATTATCAGTATGCAAAGGCAAGACTGTTTACAATTTTATAATAAATGGAAACGGGTACATTTCAAGAAAGTGTGTTAAGATCCTATCTTGAAAGATATGTAGGGAAAAGTGTTTCTACATATTTTCACAAAGTGTCCAGGTTGTAACTGCTTTGACTTTGAAGATTTCTTACATTACACCCAGCAGCATGGGAAGCTATAGGGTATTTTTATTTGCTATTGTACAACTGCAACAGAAACAGACTTTCTTTTATTTTGAGGACATTCATATGTAAATGAATGCTGATGAATGGAAATGAGATGCTGCACATGATGGACAACCTTCAGCATTTAGTTGAAAAAAAGGGAAATTGTCTCACTCGCGGAAGCTGGACTCTTTTTCCCTTCTACAACTGGGCACAGAAATGAAATGAAAGACAAGGATGGACCTTCCACCAACTTCTATTGGCGAAATACCATCTCCTCATGTCAGAAAACAAACATCTTTTCAGTTTCACATCTCTCCTATGACAGTATCACACAGTTAATTTTTAAATGAATATTGACTAGACACTAAAATAATGAGGGAAAATACCCAAAATCATATAGTTATTTGATAAATTTTTATTTACTTCAAAGGAGATAGGTAATGAGAAATTTCCTGATTCAAGACCACAGCGTGTACTATTTTCTTTTCCACAAAAATCTTAGGAGAGAAATGCTACTATTCTTGACAGTACATATGTAGTGAGGAAGTATCAGATACATGTGTGCTTTTCTGGAACCACTGTATCCATGGAGTAAGATTAGTCCAATCCCCAGTTTGGGTTGTTGTTTGTGTGTGTGTGTGTGTGTGTGTGTGTGTGTGTGTGTGTGTGTGTTTGTGTGTGTGTGTGTGTGTGTGTGTGTGTGTGTGTTTTGCATCAATTATCATTCCTGTCTGTCCATCCAAGCTACTACCACATACCTATCTAGTCTTATCATTATGGTGCCATTAATCCCCTGCTCCTCCTCTTCCCCTCCCCCACAGCAGGCACTCACCTAAGGGGTTAAAAGGCTTCCGTACATTTGTGACTTGTCAGTGACACATAATACCCAGGTCCTTCATGCAATCAACTTTTACTTGACATGCCTTTGCTCATCACAGGACCCACATTACTACTGGGAAAATGAAGAAAAACCTAAATTAACACTTGACATTCAATATGGTCAAGTCCTTAATTGGCTGGGCTTCCTGAGAAAGCAATTTTCTATTCCCCAAACTGCGCGCGTGTCATGTGTGGAGTGCAGCTCTCGGCCATCACTGCTGTCCCCCGCTCTCTCTAATGAGAGCAGATGAATTAGTGCTACGTGACACGATTTGAGCAGGCCTTCCTCCTCTTCCCCTCCCCCCCATCTTTCTCTCAGACCAGTGACAGCTGTGTGGCAAGAGGAAGAAAGAGAAATGCAGGAGCAAAAAAAAAAAAAAATCCTGTAAAAGATGATCATTTTTTTAAAAATGAACCTTAAATGTCTTGTTGAATCTGAAACTAACAGGGTCATTTAATTGTGGAGGTGGGGAATGGACTGTTACAAAGATCAGGGGAATTATCTGGATATGGTTGATTTGGGTTGTATTAAGCATGTTTTTTTTTTTTCCCCATTCCAGGCTAGTTGCAGTATTAGATTGCACGGGTCTAATTAAAATGGAATTTACATCCACTTAAAACGTTTTTTAAAGGTCTGGAGAATGGGTCAACGAGGAAAAAAAAATGAAGTAATTATTCATGTAAGCACGCATACATATAGAAAACTTCCTTCAACATAAACTCTATCACTATATCTTGCTTTCAAATATTATCCAGTGTCAGAATTCAGTGCTGGACATTCCATTTGAAATATTTTGGTTTCATCCCCTTTACTGTTGAATGACTGCAACAAACAATTATTTGATCAAGGATTTTGTTCCATTACTTTGGAGAGGGAATATACTCCACTCGTGTTATGGGTTTCTAGCTCCACAAGAAACGAGTAAACAGAAGCAGGAAAGGAGGGCAGGGTAGAATCTGTTCTCGTCCAAGACTCAGAAGGGTCAGTTAAGGGATTTCCCTGAGTGTCCACTTCCTCGTTTTGACACCAGCAACTTTAAATGCCTACATGGCTTACTCAATGTGATGAGAACAAATGGAACCGGGGATGGAAGACTACTCGGCTAATCAAACATTTGAGAAGGTGATTAGTCTCAAATGCATGCATTTGTGAGAATAATTAACGGGTGTCACAGGCACCTCAGCACTTTAGATCTTCACCCACCTATTTTAGATGAGAGCCAAGGTAGAGATGCTATCTGTGGACCACAAAATCAGTTAAAGCATTCAAGCCAGAGCTACTTCAAGTGCAGTCCCCTCCTTAAGCAGAGCGATCACAGAGCTGTTCTTTTACAATTCTGGTTATAATTTAAGTAGCATCTTAGTGAGCAAATTGTTCAATTTAACGACATGAAAAGATGGACGGTACTTACTTAGGTACTATGTGTAAAATTAAAATCTAATACCAAAAAATGTAATTTCTCCATTTGGTATTTGTGAGGAATAATATCAAAAATAACACTTCTTAACCCGCCCCTCATTATGAAAGTCAAAGCCTGGAAGATACTGTACACCAGAAGACAAACTAAAAAAGTAAAAAGCCTGAATTTTAAAACTCGCTGGAACATCAGAATTTCCAGACAAAAGGAAAACTCTAATAGATGAGAATAATTTAAAAGTATTTTCACAAAAGCAAAACAACACACTAGACACATGCTCTGCATAAATCATCCATCCTGCGGGCAAAGCACTGGTGTTTTAATGTCATTAAGATCCCTTCAAAAATGCACTCGAGACAGTTTGTGAATGGGCATTCTATCAGGTGTGTAAAAGAACTAAACAGAGAGTTTAGTATTCTGGGAAAGCCACACAGTCTAATACATCCAGCCAACTGCTACAGTAGCATTATCATCGCTCAGCATCGAATGGCGGTGCATTTTGCCAATAGCTTTAGGGTGACCTTTGTAATGCTGACTAGTCCGTCAAGTTCCATCTCTGAGACACAAGGCACAGACAGAAACAGTTGATTAACTTGGGTAGGAAGTGAAAACCAGGAGGTTCCAAAAGGGAGTGTACTTTTACCACCCAGAAAACAGGGACCTCCTTTCCCTGAGAAGAGAAGGGTACACTAAGAGATAAGGCTGAGTAGTCCCATGGGCTTCCTCTTATCATTAGCCTTTTACACATCAACCCAACATGAATAACTTTACATGTTCTTTTCCACCCCAGCTACTTTTTGTAAAATCCCAACAGGGGTGGAGTGGGGGGGGGGTGGACAGTGGTATTTCAGAGAAATGAATTCTAGGATCAAGAGCTGAAGCAAAAAGCTGTTGGTATTGTCTCAGAACCTTAAACCAATTATGACCTGTACTACTTCATTCATGGGTAGTGACCAACTACTATTAAAAGGATCTGTCTACAGAATTCAAAAGGGCAGCAACAATGGGTCAAAAGCAAAAAGGACTCTGTAAGGAACTGAGAAGTTTCAAGTGTCACTCAGAGATAATCAGCCACGAAAAGACACGGTTTCATTCAAAAAAGTAACCTGTGACTATGGCAAAGTGACATGCTTAAACTTGATATTCTCTTAGGGATGAGCAGGCTTTGAAGCTCATAATAAACCTGAAATGGGCTCTGTGGAATGTTAAGTCTTAATGTAGAAGGTTGGTGCCACTGTCATGCCTACACAAAAGAAGTATGTCAACTTGGAAATAGCTGCATGAGCAGCTCCAGGGTACTCAGCACAGAAAGGTTACCCTTTCGTTGTACACATTTTATGGAGAATTCTACTCTGAACTCTAAGAGGAAGCTGCTGCGTATATTCCACCTGGTTAACACAGCGAAAACAACACTACTCCTTTCTCCAAAAATATAAACATTGCAGAGAAAGGATGGCTTTAAAAAGCCTGACAGAGAATAACAAACTATCTATCCAACATGCAACATACATGTGATTTTATAAAACCCTATAGTAGCGAAAGGGCTTTGTTCCTCTATGTCCCAATTTTTCCACCCGGTACTACTCTCCCCTTGTATCCAAGTTCTTCCCTCCCCTTGCATTAAAGATATTTAATCTAATTTCCAGTTGAAAGGTTTCCAAAAGTGTTAGTCACAGCTGTGTCGATGTTGAACTTCATGAGCACAGCATCTCACCCTCTCTCCAACACACTGGCAGATGCTTACTACAAGCTGCATCTACTCTTGACTTGAGATACTCGACTTACTAGAAGACTAGTGAGTGTTAATATTTAGTCTTAGCTCCAATCCATGTCTTTCCTGCAGTATGGGAAGCAAGTCAAGAGCTTATTGTGTTTCCTACAGAAAAGGTTTGCTTCTGGTAGGTTTCTGACTCTTGTCCATCAACAGTAATCAACAAGACCCAGGGTAGAACCCTAGGCACACCTGGGTCCCATTTGCAGATCACCTTAACAAGATGCTCTTGTTTCTTGTTCCCACGAAAATCAATAACAGGATGACCTTCAATTTGAAACCCAAACCAATTAATTACCTGTTCTGTTGAAAATGTTGATATTTGAATTGCCTGGAGAATTTCAATTATGAGTAGATTATTTCTTTTAAAGAGCCCCTTCAAAAAGTATAGACTGACATTGAAAACCTCATCTTATACAATATAAATGATGTTTTCTTGAAGCAGGGATAGAATATTGGCCTTGCACAAATTAGTAAAGAGAAGTTTTCCCCTTGTGGTCCATCTCCTCCTTGTGACATCACAATCAATTGAACTGGTAAATTATAGCAATCCCACAAAGATTCAGGGCCAAGAATCCACTGCTCAAAGGTGAGATGAGAAGCTCTTACAGTGGATTCAGCTTTTCATCTCTATCAGTTACTGACACAAATCATGGGATTGTTGTTGGAATCCAGACATTTTCTTTTTCTAACTCTAAATTTCTTATATCCCTACTTATATTTAAATAACTATGCCATTCTTATTGTGTCCATGAATTTGGTTGTTCTCTGAATATAGATCATAAGGAAAAGCTATATTTACTAAACTTACTTGTTTTAATTGCAGGGAAAAACTCAACTCAATTCATCCCAGTGGGGAATTCCCATGATGAATGATCACGTGCAATGAAACTATTATCTTCATCCATTAAAATATTATCTAAAACAGAGGTTTCTATCTGGCAGCCAGTGGCTGAATATAGCCTGCAGATGAGTTTTGTTTGGACCACACAGTTTTTAAAATATTTTAATATGTTGCCAAGATTTCAAATCAGGAGATTTCATATAAAAATTGTACTTCTGGCTTCTCATTAAAGAAAAAAATTGGGTGATCTGGCAACCAGGGGACCTGAATTCTCACCTGGTAACAATTCTCTGGACCCCAGAACTACCACCTCAGTGGTTAGGAGATGAGCTTTCTGGTCTACCACAGACCCACCAGACCCACTCTACAAGCATAATTTTCATTACCTCCACGTGGGCATCTTAGGTAACTGTTGATCTTTGAACTTTTGTAACTATTCCAGAAACGTTTGTAGAATTGTTGCAAAAAAAGGCAAGTTTTAAAAACAGATATTTAAAAATGTGTGTGAACATACTTATATATTTCATAAATTTATATCATGAATGAAAATGGATAGCAAATTTTACTCCAAATATAGTTATTCCAGTTAAATGTAACTGAAGCAAAGGAAACTCAATTTCGTAATTTAAAACAAAAATCTAAGTAAACAGTTTCAAATTGATGACCTAGTCTTACACAGACCTTTACATGGGTTTCCAATCAACTCCATTCTTCCCTGCAGCCCAGAAAGGATGCTCATAGACCGCTACTCAGCTCTACATGAATTCTGATCCTTCACATGTTAACACTTTCATACTTCCTTGCTAGAACTATCATGTACTTAAGTGAAAAATGAACCCTAATAGTGTATATCTTTAAGGTACATTTTAAAAGTCAACATTTAAGATGCATAAATACCATAACAAATACTCATATTTACTGGCCCCACTTGTATGGCAACATCTAACATTTATACTTATATAGTCATTACTGAGGGTTTAGATGAACCAAAAAGTCATGACATATTTGTTTAAAAATGAATATTACTTAAAAACAAATGTCTATGACAAAGTCACCATGCATTTCTTTCCTTTGGGTTTTTTTTTTTTTAACTGAAAGCAAGTACAAAAAGTTTATTTACAGTTCATAACTTCCAATCAACTACAGCATCTCAGCATCTAAACCTATTAGTGAATTTTACAAATTAAAATTCCCTATTTATCATTTTTCCAATCATAGTAAAAACAGGTTATCTCTAATTAATTACTGTAGTCAAGAAAAACTTTGATCTCCAAACAGACTTTATTGAGTAGACTATTACCAGTCATGTATCAAATTATCAAAATAAGACTTAGATCAACTATAGGATATTGTTTTATAATCATGCTTCACCACTGGCCTATATATTTGAAAGATTACTTTTTAAATGAGATGTTTCTTTTCTAGGAGAAAGGTTTTTGTTTCAGTTTTCCTTAGTGAAAGAAATCCTTGAGCATAGGCTAAATATAATTTACAATCAGACTTTAATCCCCAAATTTTCTTGATTCTGAGTAACTTCAACAGCTTGTAACAGTTCAAAAAAAAATCATAATGATCATACTGAATTCCTTAACTCTTAGGTAAATAGGAAAATAGAAAACATGCTAAGTCTGGGCACCATGAATGCAGTTTTAGCTGATGCCCAAATGGCACTGATGCATTCCTTATGGGAAACATTCTTCCTTAATTTCTATTATGCTTGAGATTTGAGCAATTAGAAACAGACACCTGGAACTCACTTATTAATTTATCTCTTCCCTCCCCTTTTATACTTCTTTCCATATCATTTCTTAAGATGCTTCTTCAAATTGATGCTCTTATATAAAAGGCCTTGAACCAGTGCTCACCATTTTCTTCTTTTAAAACATCTCACTACAGTGTAAGATTGACCCTGTTTCATTTTTTTAAGTCTATACCTTCATTTTTATAAGTACATATCTTTAATAATTAGTGTTTAACGGTAAAAAATAAACCAATAATTCTAGAAAAACAACTTTTGTGATTTTCTTTCTATGCCACTCTAAAATACTTTTAAAAAGAAAAGACAATTCTCCCTGTTGATGACCAAAGCCTTTAGCTACCCTTCCGGGTCACATAACACATCATGAGTACACATACAATGTCCCAATCTTGCTGGATTTCTATAACATACTGTTTTCAAAGATGAAAAATAAAAATAGAACAATGATTGTTTAACTTTATTTCATCTTTATTTAGAGAGAGAAAAAGGCTGCTCTCCTTTAACTCCCCTTTCCCCTATGGGTCACTAATTCCTGCAGTACCCACTCTGGTTAGGGTCACTGGGACGCTCTGCAGATCAGGAGTGCAGGACACGCAGGCACAAGAGCAGCAGGTTATCAGAGTCTTCTGAGGCCAGGAGCCGTTGCTTTATTAAAAAACTGTATAGAGTAGCTATTTACCCAAAGTCAGAGCAGCCAACTTCTCGCTTTCAACAAAAGAGTGTTTTTAATACAATGAACATCCAGGCTTCTCTGGTCATGAAGAACCTGGAATATATTATACATGCGTGAATGTGGCCGGGATGTAGTGTATGGGATGTGCTTTCTATCAACAGATTAACACTTCACTTTCATTACTCTAATCTCACCACAGGCTGTGAACACCCTCTTTTTCTTATTTGAACAACAATGGTGCATGAAAAACCAAGCTGACAGGCAGGCTGGGTTCATTAAATGCACAAGGCCTTTATTCCCATAACACATCTCACCTGTACGAAGTCAGGGTTCTGGTTTCCAGGCTGCTACTGAAACAAGCCCTCCCAGATGTTGGACTCTCGATGCTTCCTATCCTATCCCCCTTCTTGCATAACTTCTAATAAAAAAATCACAAATGAAGCAAAAATGAAAAAGAACCTCTTCCCCATCACGTACTCTTCAGCACCTAAGAGCCTGGCAACATGTCTCAAGATTCACTCACTCCCATGATCACTTGCCAAAGGTATTCAGGAGAACAAGGCAAAGCGGCTGCTAAGGGAAAAGACAAGAAGACATCACAGGTGTGAGTCCATTTCTCAACCCAGTATCTCGTCCTTAATTTAATTTTTACTTGAAATTTAAAACTTAAAAACCTGACAATTGCTTCCAGAAAACTACATACAGTTCTCTACTTGCTGAAAATGGCAATTCACAAAATAAGAAACAATCACACTATTTCTCAATGACACTGAACTTCATTTAAAAAATCTAAGCTCACATCTCTGAGGCAAGGCTCTATGTTCATCCATAACATGGGAAGGGGCAAAGACGCTGTTATGTAATCTAAGGCACCATACTCTTCCTGGGGTGGGGATGCCTGTTTGGGGTGGTCCGTCCGTATGTGCACTCATACACTCCTTGCAGCTAATAATAAACATACCCTCAAATAAGTCATTTAAATGTCTTCAACCAGACAGTCCAACAGGCCTACACTGTCTGTGTGTCTACGCATCACATATAAATGCACAATTGCATGGAGATATAAGATTTGTAACATCTTCTATAGAAAAACAATAAGAATTGTCCCCAAAGTCCAGAGCAGGACTTGGGTTTCAGTTCTATCTGGTACTCTAATCTTTATATATAAAAGTAACCTAGCTGAGGCTGAATTAGGTTTGACATGAGGTCAAGAATCATCATGCTTGCAAGCATTCTCTCTGAGGGGACACTCTCATGAATATACTCAGTATACAATGTCACAGTATCTCACAAAGCAGCAACCCTGATCCACTGCCCTCTGGCACTGGCAGAAGGCACATCTTTGGGTAGTTTTCTTTGCTCATGCCTGATTAAGTGTCCCAAACAACCATCCTAATGACGTAAGTCAATGATAGCTTCCTTGCTTTTAATTGTCATGGAAGGAGAGGAAAAAAAAAACATTATTAAAACTCTGCTAATGGAGGTTCTCATTTTAATATTAGTTTTGTTATTATGTTAAGCCAGCTGAAAGTAATTATTTTTGTCAGGTAAAATACTCATTATCCTGAAGTTTTTCTTTTCAAGCCCCCCATTCAGACACTATGATCATCAAATGTAAATCCTAAAGAACTGTCTAGAGAACCAATAGCCATTGAAAGGCACCTTAATAAAGTTGAAAAATCCATGACAGTCACACACAAGCACAGCAGGTAAATGCTGGAAGCCATATTTTTCCAATTTACAAAAATGTTTTTAATCTTGTTATTTTTAACAACCTCTATGCCATTTCAAGACAATGAGTTAAATTCATTAAATGCAAAACGGTGATGAATGTGTACAACACATGTTTTAAATATCTGTTTCATAATATCATGTTTCTACTGGCCGGGTTATCATTTCAATTGTTCTTTTCCATGTCTTAGCTCTTATTAGCTGCAGTTTACATTGGTCACATCTTCCACTGGTGGCCCTGTTCTTTCTACCTTCTCCTACTTCTGAGAAAATATCCCTGTGTGGTATTAAGTCCAAGTATATAAAATGATAGATCTAAGAATACTCTGAGAAGAAAAGTAAGCGAAGTCTCTTTGTCACAATCTTTCTCACACAAGTGAAGGATCAGACTGCGTATCTATCAGCAGAGCCTCTGAGCAACAAGTCCTAGGTCCCTGTCCTCACCATCCATATGCAAGGATGGCACCAAATTCCTGAACTTCTGTCAGAATGACAGATTAGCTGCTATTTTCAAGCACAGTTTAATTCCTTCCCATTAAGGAGAAGAGCAGAAAAATTAGGAAGTTATTTTATGAATAAGAGAAATGCGGGGGTGGGGGGGTGGGGGGGGATAAAGTCAGGAATAAATTAAGTCTATAAGGAAAACAGGAAGTAAGAACAAACTAACCTTGTACTTAGGCCATTAAGTAAATGTCTATCAGCCAAACAGGCACAAGATTTATAACTCAACACCCCTCTCTGACACACAAACCCTAAAGACAGTAGCAAAGCAACATTACAGTTCCAAAGGACCGGGTAAGTAAGATGTCAGATGTGCTCAAGGGAGTCAGTGGTTTCAATGAGTAACTTCCTACAGTCCAACATTATTCTTCCTTTACAGAGAGAAATGAGAAACTGATGGGCTTAATTAAAGAAAAACAAAAGGATATTATATTGTTGTTAAAGGATCAATTCTTTTTCTTAATTAGAATGATGATTAATAAGCTGAGAATTTGATTTCTGAACTCGCCAGTTTGAGTAATGCATTGTTTTCCTGTAGTATTCCCATTAAGGGAAGCTCTGAAGACAGACGGAGACAGCGCTCTCTCATCTCTGCACTCTGTGGCACAAAAAGATGTGTGCTGTGTCCCAACAAGACGACACTGCTCTCTGTCCTCACCCAAGGCAACTCCAGTCATAAATGCTTCACTGGAGGGTTAAATGTACACTGTAAAATTTGTGAGGCTTCCTACAGGGAAGGTACAAATTAAAGAAGAATCAATACTTTTATTTTTTCTTCCTAGTCTCTAAACTTGCTTTTCAGCCTGGGGATGGAGAGGCTGCACAGTTCGGGACGTGGGCTGGAGCCACAGTCCCAAGCTCCATCTTAGTGATGTCACTGGCACACAGTCTTTCTTCTTCCCGGGATAATTTTTTTCATTCTATTTTCTCTGTGTCTTCACTAGTTTATCTTCTACAGGAAACTCCTTCTGCTCCTCATTTTGTTTATACAACAGGATCTCAAGGCTATTGTTCCTACTCTGCCCCTCTTTCTTTCTTTTTCTTAAGCTTCTTGGAAGCCAAAGTTCCTTGAAAGGGTATCTGAGCCCCTCTGCCTCTGATTCCCAGGTGCTTCAGTGGATGGGAGGCACCTAGCAAAATGTGGACGCCAGCTGCTCTTCTGGAAATAAGAGTAGCATCAGCTTTGGCAGATGTGGGTGACATCAATCATTCCCTCCGACCCCAAACACTCCTCTGGCCAAAGCTTAGAGAACAGTGGTTAGTGATCAGCAAATGTGTTATCATGAAAGGTTCAAGCGGATCTGCACGTGGAGCAGAATTCATGCTTCCACACACATCACACCAGGCTCCAACCTTCCAAGGAAAGAACCCCCGGGACCATTATACTCCATGTTCTTTCAACAACAAACAGTGAATTCTAGAGAAAATGACTTTCACTGAAAAAGGTATCCCATGATTCACTGTTTTCCCTCTGGCCACAAGTTTTCTCACTATACTCTGGGGGGGGAAGGAGTTAGCACCTAAAACAATCTAAACACTGTAGTTTACTTAGAAATACAGGATAAAAAGCAAATTCCAATTTCTTCTCCTTATACTTTTTGATATATATTCTAGTCTATGTTACCAAGTTAGCTGTACAAAGCATCACCTACATGTGCTTATAAAAAATATGCTCTCAAAGCCTTGAAGACTGACCCCAGCAATGTCCACTGTCTCCCTTTAAGTAAGTCTGTGCGATGTATAAGGTAGGGAAGAAGAAATACTAGGATTTTTGTTTTTCACTCAAGTCTATGACGCCATCGCACTATCTGTAACGGACTGTTCCTTTGGAATCAGCTCTTTGTGTCACAGCGACCTGGCAAACTTGAATGCTTTCACTATCACTGGAATCCTTGCAATCCTGCCTTGGCTGGGACCCATTTACTTTTGCCCCAACTTCCCAGAGATGTCTTGCTCAGCACCTAATATGTAAAGGAGGAATTGTTATGCTCTTATCCCTGACACAGGAGTAGGAAGCTATGCTGCAGTGGAAGGCTAACTCTGTCCTGTTGCACTAATCAATTTCTATAAAGCTATGTACACTTGTATCTATCAGTGAATATAAAGATACACGTAGAAATATGAATGCTAAAGATGCCCACGAGTGTAGACATTCATTCTATTTACAGATTTAGTTTTCAACTGCTGTTACTTGACTCACCTTAGGAAAAAAGGCTTTACAAATGATATAAGTTGCTTGTTTACAGATAACAGAAAGTTGAAATAAATAATTTCAAAATTATCCTCAACTATGTTCAAATTCATTTTAAGTGATGCATGTTGGAAATAAGCTTTCAATTTGTGAAGGAGTTAATATGTCTATATACACACCTGAAAATATATTTGTGCATGCTCTGTTACAATAACACATACATGGAATATCGTATGTGCATGGCCTCCTACATTCCCATTTCATTACACACTACACAGCTCCTGTTCAGGGAAGCCTGCATGCTAACACGAACTTGGAAGGAAAGGCTGAAACACAGGTACCTGCATCTTTGCTACCATTTCCAGTTCAATACTAGTCTAACAGTCATCCAAATATCCCTACTTGTATGCTACAGTATTAAAATGAATGTCAATGGTTACATTTCAGTATGTACCTATTACTGAAATTTCAAAATAAAGCACATCACCTCAAATTAGAGCAGGGGCTGAAACAGAGCAAGCAGCATGCTAATTCAACAAGCTAAAACTATCTGCCACCCAATACAAACACTTATGTTAGCAGAAGGGCAATTTTCGTCAACTTAATCCTTTTTAAGTAGGACATAATAATCCAAACACACCAACTAGAAGAAGGAAAAGTTAAAAAGGAAGAAATAGAAAATAGAGAGGGTAACCTAGGGATGGGTTCTGCCTGGTAATGAGAGCCATTTTCAAAGACCATTAACTATCAACTGCTTTACTCATGACTCTGATTAAATAAAACTATTCATTCTATTCATTCTAAAAGGATGTCTATTTTTTGAGGGAGAAGCTTTAGAATAAAAATATATTGCATGGACTATAAAGAAGAACCAAGCCACAAGATAAAATTTAGACATTTGACTTTGCAAGAAATACTGTCTATGAATCTTTAAAGGTGTTAGTGACTAAATGTTCAAATTATTTTTGGAGGGTTGGGAAGACAGGAAGAGAAAAAAATCATCGTTTTCATTTTAAATACAAATCCTATGACTGACACTGTGTTTGTCCTGATGAATTGAAAGTAGTAAAAGACGACTAGAAGAAAAATTCTTATAGAGCACGCTTGTAACTGGATTCAAGAATGTTATTACGTGTTTCTTATATATTTTTAACTCATTTCTCAGAAAAGTGCTAGGTTTCATATGAGTCAAAAAGTTTACTCTGCCCTATCTCTGGTGAGCAGATGGTCTGGTATTAATGTAAATCGCTGATTTAATTTTTAGCCTTCTCGATTTTGTCCCTCACCTATCTAGGAGATGATTTCTCTGGTGATAACTAACACATCATGCTAATGAGAGAATCTAATGCACAATAGAAAAATGTCACTACTAATAATATTTGCATGAAGTTAAATAAAGCAACTGTAAGAGAATGTCAGACAGTTGTTCTTTAATAAGACACAGTTTCACAATGAAATTATGTTGTTAATTTTGTTACATCATTGGGTGAATCCTAAATTACTACATAATGATGCACAGAGTCATTTATAATTCTAACTTACTATTTCACTCTACTCTGAAAAGAGACCTTACTAAGGGATCTACATTTTATTTGAAACAGGTTAAGTATACCTCAGCAATAATAAAAGGCATAAACACCTTTGCTAATATGTGAAAAATGCACTATCACTATTTACCTGCACAGGGTCATTTCTTAAAAAGATTTCCAATAGATCAAACTATACCCTCTCTTGGGGCAAGTTATAAGAATTTTATTTGCTACTTTCTAAAATACACAAATATCTATAAAACATGTAGAAAAATAGCATTGCAAGGTCTGATTTTAAAAAAATCCAAAATCAAGCTCCTTTCTCTGCTACCACATGCCCCCCTTTCCTTTTTAACAATACCTTATCAATCTATACTGAGCAAAATAAGGTTTGGGCTATAGGAGATAAGGAAAAAGTGGAAATGGTTTTTGAATATTATCGATCTGTAACTGATCAAACTGAATCCAGAACTCTCAGTTACAAAAGTCAACAGTTACACCTTTCAAGGTTCTCAAATACCTGTCTACAAGAAAATATTCTTTTTCTAAAAAAATTATATTTCAATGTTAGAGAAAATACTGTAAGATAGGGAAATGAAGTCCAGAAGTCATATCTAAAGCTTTAAGGGAAACACATTTAATTCCACCGAGTCTGAGTCTCTGGACTATTAAATCATTTGTTAATATTAGATAGAAGGTAAAATTCACATTTAAGGACATCTAACTTCATTCAGGTGAGATACAAGGTAAAGACTGTTCCAGCTACCTTCCTAGCTTACATTTAGAAGATACAGACCTAGATTATTAAACTTCAGTGTTCATCAGACATTCCCAAACATACATTTTCTACAGCTAAACACCATATGTGGTGAGCTCTCCACAGCTCAGTCTTGACATACCTCACACAGGCTCTACTCGTCAGTCTTGTCCAATGCTTAACAAAGTAGTCAATTAAATATTAGTTGTTATCCTACTATAGAAAACTGTATCTAATGGATTTTATTTACTTCATGAGCTAAAATTTTAGTTAGACATTAAAATAATCATCTAAAAAAAACCTTTTTTTGTCCTAAAAATTAGATATATAGAATTCTGTATACCTGATTAAACTGGAAAAACTTTTATCTTTAGCAAAAGCTGGCTTATGTGGGTATTGAAACTATTATCTCTCAAAATTGTTGGCATTAAGAGATAGCATTTCAGGAAGTGTTTTACACAACACATACACACACGTGCACACACACACACACACACACACACACATACACACTGAACCAGCACTGCTGAAGAACTATACATAAGGGAAACAAACACATTAAATACGCATAGCATAGACTTTTATTCTTAGACAGAGTCTGAATTTAAGCTTACATAATCTTGAAAGAGAAAAACACATACACACATGTGAACTCATACCCCTTTTTACATGACTTCCAAAATGCACAGAAGGTAAATACTTATTAACCATGAAAGCAAATGGAAGACTATGTATCACTAACTACATCAAAACAACAACAAAAATAATAAAGAAACCACAGTCAAATAGTTTGATCACAATATTTTTTAAAATTGTGATTTTCAGCCTTTGCTGTAGTATTCTATTTAATAGGCATCATTAAGTATAAATCCCTTCCCTATATATTTATTCTCCTCACAGTCACTGACATTCACTATACACATGCATTCATACAGGTACACACAAAACAGATTTCTGTATCACCCCCCCCCCCCCCAGCTGCACAGCAAACACCATGATAGGCTGGTTATATAAACTCCTCTATGAGAAATTTAAATTATTTTCATAATTCTGACCTATTTTTCATGTAATTTGCTTTTTTTTTAATCTTAAATGTTTTTCACCACTTAAAGTCTCCTTAGATGCAAATTTACCTGGAAATGGGCTAGTGCCAAAGAAGCAATCTAACACCATCTATGTGGTTCAATAGCCATTTATCAATTGATCACTATCTGTTTTATTAACCCTTTTTTCACTAGAGGGAAAAACCTAAAGCAATCTAACCTTTCAAAGCATGCATACACACTCCACTAACTTAAGGAAACCCCGATAGTGATTTCTAAATTTAAAAGTGGGGCACACTTTATTAGGTTCTAAGGTTAGTGAAAACACAAGAGAGCCACCCAGACAGAGAAGTGCTTCAGAAAAACACCTCGCCAAGCACTCTGCAAAGACAAGGAGCATCTCTGTTAGACAAGGAAGGAACTTTTCATTCGAAAGAATGGGACTGCACATAAAGAGTTGCTTACTGGGTTTATGTTGATTGCATTTAAATCTCAGCTTACTGTATCAGCAGTTATCAGGGTCCCTCTACAGGATGTCAAAATACACCTTACTCAAATACATTTCTCCTATGTAAAACTGGTTGATAAAACAGTTTACCAATTAAATGTTACAAGAGCCCGGCTCTATTCACCGTCTTTGGCAAATGTTATTTCTAAACTTGTGACAGTTTACAGCCTTGCAAATGGTTTTCTTCACTTCATTACCAAACATTTTAAAATCTACCCCAAAGTATTCAATTTCCGGGAACTCTTACATACAAAAGAGGGCTATTAAAAAAGCTGTTGCAGTATTTTTTAAACGAGTGGGGCAATAACCAATCTTTAAACAACCGCCATCTACTTAACAACTCAGTGTATTTGTCAGTACTACTTTGGTGCTGCGTGGATAATAAACTAACTCTTGCTTTGTATGGGTTTGGTGTAGGCTTCTGAAAAGCAAGACGTGTCTAGGAGGGAGGCACCAGGGAACTTCCCTCCCTCACTTGAGCACAGTCCAAAAGGAAAGTTTCTGGGTTGTTTCCCCTTCGCTTCCTCTTACCCTCGCTCCCCCGCGGAGCCGCAGAGCCAGCAATTGTGCAAGAGGAGCCCGGCGCGCAGGGCGCGAATCACCGGGCGCTTGGTACCGGCGGCAGCGGGTGATTAATTATCCGTCCGCTGGCCTGGCGCTCTCCGGGAGGCTCTCCTGGCAGGGCAGCAACCGAGCTGCCGGCAGGGCTGCGGCTGAGCGCGGAGCAGGAGCAGCTCCGGGAGGACGCAGGGG
>CABHPH010130194.1:0-12699 GCA_902168325.1 Peromyscus nudipes
TATGCTCTTCACAAGAAAGCCGAACATTGGGCCCCCTCATTTCTGAATTACCACCATCTAGGGTAGAACACATGTTAGAGTCTAGAACATGCTAGCTGAGAAAGTAATTTTTTTTGTTGTTTTGTTGTTTTTTGTTTTTCAAGTCAGGGTTCTCTGTGTAGTTTTTGGTGCCTGTCCTGGATCACACTCTGTAGACCAGGCTGACCTCAAACTCACAGAGATCCGCCTGGCTCTGCCTCCTGAGTGATGGGATTAAAGGCATACGCTATCACTGCCTGGCAAGTAAGTAATTATTAATATGCAATTATAAGGTGTAGTTTGCAGGTGAGCCCCAAAGAAGTGGCTACAGCAGCTTCTTTCTCAATACCCTAAATGCATAAATTATATTTGTTTTGGGGTGCATCATTCAAGTGAATTTTCCATAGAGCTACAGAAACAATAGAACAGTGAGTTGCTTCATATAAACCAAATGCTTAAAAAACTGCCCAACAGAAAGGGATATGTTATTATTAAAATGTTGACCCAGCAGACAGAGATTTCCGAAGCTAATTTTGAAATCTAAACTTGCCTTAAACGCCACATATGCAACCCTTGGAAATGAGGAAGACAGGGCTGTGAAGTTCCAGAATGTTCTCCTGACACTGGAAAGTGGGAAGGCCCAGCCTTACTGGAACAAACCATCTCAAACCATCCAGCTGGGCGTTGAAAACATCCCCAATGGATGCTTTCCTTGTCAGTTCTCAGCCAGCTAGTTAATACACCTTCCTGCTGCAGGAAGGTCCGAAACATTTTTGAATTTCGTAGACCAAGAGTCTGAGGTAGTGAAATGAGGTGTCTCTGCATCATACGTGTGTACAGTGCCTGTGGAGGATGGCATCAGATCCCCCAGAACTGGTTGTGAGCTGCTGTGTGAACACTGCTTTGGGAAAACTGGGTCATTTGCAAGTACAGCCAGTTATCTGAGCCATCTCCCCAACCCCTGGGTGGTTACGAGTTTTCAACTACAAGTCTGTGGTGTCCTCTGTGGTATCCAGCAGGATGGTGGACAACTAGGGCCATTCTGGAATGGCACCAGCCAAGCCCACCCCCTTTGCACACTCTGTTCCTACCCAGGTGGCCCTATCGCCCCTGGCACACAGAAACCCTGGGAAAACAGTGAGCTGTTTGCACTGTAACCAGGAAAAAACAAACAGCAACAACAACAACAAAAATAACTGTCATTTCTGAGGACGTGCAACGCCCAGGCATGCCAGAGGCAACCTAAAACCCTGAAACAAGCCTGGCCCTGGAGGGAAACCCACTTCTTGCTTTATCCCATCACCTACTACCTAGGGAGAGCTCCTGAGTAAAGAAATGTAGGTGTGGGGAAATCTGCAAGAGCATGAGCTCTTTCAATGTACACGGGCCCTTATCCACAACCTGCGCTTGACTTGGGGGATGCAAAGAACAGCACCTGTAGGATGTCTCAGAACAGGCTCCGTTTGGATAGACGGAGAGGAGGGGCCTACCAGGGCGGTCCCAAGCTCTTCCATTAAAACATTTGCCTAAATTCCTCTTTGGATTTCATAAAATAAGCCTGTATCCACAAGCACCAATGTGTACGCATAATGCACACCCACCCGCATGCACGCACGCGCACACGCACACAGAGGAGAGACAGACTCAGCCCAGAGACTCTTTTCTCATAGAGTTTAGTTGACAACAATATGTTTGTTGTCTAGCGCAGAACAACCAGTTCCGAGGGAGGCTTCTTGAGCCACCGGTACTGACAGGTGACCCTGGCTCCGTGCTGGGCACCGCAGCCCCTAACTTTCCTTAAAGGGGCTGAGCCCAGGAGCTAGAGTTCCAGAAAGTTGTGAGCCACCTGATATGCGTTAAGAACATTGGTTGCTCCTCTAGAGGACCATCTCATTAGCATGCAAACTTGCTGGATGCTCATCACAGCACTACTTTAAAATAAATTCCCTCATGCTGTCTCGTCAGCCAAGGCTCGATTGATACAGCTACTTTACACACCTATATACTTGAAGTTGTTTAAAAGTTTCTCAGGTGTAAAGGAGTTTTGAGCACACAAAGTTTAAGAAACTCAGGCCTATTAAGAGCACTGGCTGCTCTTCCAGAGGACCCAGGTTCAATTCCCAGCGCCCACATGGCAGCTCACAACTGTCTGTAACTCCTGTTCCAGGGGATCTGACTCCCTCACATAGACATACTGCTACATACATGCAGACAAAACATCAATGTACATAAAATACAAATAAATAAATAGTATATATGTGTGTATATACATATAGACATATACGTATATACACACACATATACTATTTATTTATTTGTACATATATACACTTATCTATCTACATCTATATCTATCTATCTATATATATGACCCTAGACTGGAAAGGTTATTGTGTGTGTACACAACCAGAGATCTGGGATGCCTTTTGCAAAACACTGGGCAGCCCTAGAAAACAGATGTGGGTCTGCTGGTGAGGGCAGGCTGGGAGAGGGTGGTGAATTCCGACAGGTCCCAAAAGCAGGGAGGTCAGGGTGGAGGGTGGGTGGCTAGGGCAGAGAGTGGTCACCGCAAAGCTGGCCTGGGCGACTAGATGGGGCCTTCACTGCAGCGCAGGACCACACAGAAGGAGCTGCTGGGCCCCTCTGGAAACCTCCACAGTGTAAAATGCATGAGCTGTGTTTTGCAAATGGACTTCCATCTGGTTAAGCCCCCAAACAGCTTTCTTTCTCCAACCTGATGAAAGAGACACTTGAAATGGGTTTGACCTTTTAAGATTCAGGCAGATGACTGGAAAGGTCTTTGCAGTAAATGAAGCAGCCTGAGGAGCATTCATTTCAAGAGAGACACGGCTTTACTCTGATAGTATTTCTAATGAGCGTCCCTTTACACAGAGTGGCTAACCCTTTGGCTGTGAGCGTGGCGGGGACATAAATATTAGTTCTGCAACAACACTGGTGCCATTGTGGCCTGTTAGGTGTTCCCACCCATAAGCTGGATGAAGGCAGAGGTTTCACTCTGGTTACAGCGGAGAGCGAGGGAAGGGTGGAAGGCACTAAATACAGCAAATGACCTTCAGGCTCTCTAATAGACAGCTGAGCCCTAGAGAGACACAAGATCAAACACACAACAATACTTCAGTTCAGAAGAAATGGCAAACTGCGTTGTGACCATGCCTCCCTACAAAAACAACAGAGAACAATTAAAAAAAAAAAAAAGTAACACCACCACCACCACAACCAAAGCCACACCAACAAAGTAAGATACCTCTTAGGTTTCTGATGTGTCCACACACTTCCCAGCACAGGAAATTGTGTGTGTTGTTCACTTTTACTGACAGCTTTCACTGATTTAGTTATTATCGGTTTTTATTAAAACTTCATTGTAAAGGACTTTCAAATGAAAACCGTTATGCAGCGTGAACAGTCGGACTTAAAAGCCTGTACACCTCAATGAACTTCTCGACAGTCAGAACAGCCCTTCTGAAGCTGCGGGCTTCACGCTGGATTTGACACCTGCTCTACCGGTTCCACTTTTTTGTTTGTTTGTTTGTTTGTTTTTTTTGGTCTTCCTACATTCATATTCTGAGGTCATAAACTCCAGCCTCAGTGGACTGGAGAGATGGTTCAGTGGGTAGGAACACTGACTACTCTTGCAGAGGACCCAGGTTTGGGTTCCCAGCACCCACATAGTGGTTCATAATTACCCCTTATTCCAGTTCCATGGAATCCGATGCCCTATTCTGGACCCATGGACACCAGGCATGTATGTGATGAACATACATACATGCAGGGAAAACACTGATACACATAAAATAAAATTATCTAAAAGAAACTCCATCTCCAGAATGTAACAGGAACTGAGAATAGGGTCTTTTAAGGAGCTATTTAAATTAAAATGGGAAGGAAAGCCTTCTGACTGAGACATCTGAAAGCAGGCATGCTTAGTCAATGAATCTGTTGTCTGTTACCTCTGGCTAGATGTCAACTCCATAGAACCAGGCACACAGTAAGTGCCTGGCACACAGTAAGTACCTAGTGACTATGCCGAGTGGGTTAATTTCCGCAGGACAGAGTCTTACATCAAGGAGGTGTTTGAGCTTACCACAATGCCACTGACGAGTGTCTTAATTCTCAGTGGGCAGGTGTTTAGCTTACTTCAAGGACCCTTTTTTCTCCTCTCTTTTTTTATGACAGGGTTTTTTCTGTGTAGTCCTGGCTCTCCTGGAACTCACTCTGTAGACTAGGCTGGCCTCGAACTCACAGAGATCCACCTGCCTCTGCCTCCCGAGTGCTGGGATTTAAAGATGTGCGCCACCACCGCCGCCGCCACCACCACCACCACCACCACCACCACCCAACTCAAGAACATTTTTCCAAGTTGAAATGTTATTGATCGGATTTACTTTGATGATAAATGACACAGCTATTCCTCATAAGAAAGGTTTGTATTAAAATATTTCTCTCTAAACATTTGTTCTATTTGAGGATCTGTTTTGCATTTCTCTAACTTGAATGCAGTACACATTCATTGCATCTCCTGATACAAGAGCAAAAAATAAATTTTAAGTTTATCCAATGTTGTTTTCTTTTTTTCTTTTTTTTCCAATGTTGTTTTCTTTTAAAAATATTTTTTTTAATTTTAAGTGTGTGTGTGTGTGTGTGTGTGTGTGCAGTGCCTGTGGAGGCCAGAAGAGGGCATCAGATTCCCTGGAACTGGAGTTGTAGGCTGCTATAAATTGCCTGTGGGTGCTGGGAATTGAACCTGGGTCCTCCAAAGGAGCAGCCAGTGCTCTTAACTGCTGAGCCATCTCTCCAACCCTGTAAATTGTTTACTTAAAAACCTCTCCTCTTCATTCTTTTTTTTTTTTTTTAAAGAGCTGTACATCTGGTTTCAGCACAGTCTCTTATGTCTGCATACTTCCCAGCATGAGCTCCAAGGGTGGAAGACGGTACAGTCTTAATAAATGCCTGATGATGAATAATTAATAATATTAAAAATTATCATCATCCTCTTATCTTCGCTCCCAAGAGCAGTGGCAGATGGTGAATCTTGGCTGTGCCTGTGGCTGCCCATAGATTTTAAAAGAAGCCAGTGTTCACAGAACCGCATCTCACAGGAGTCTCATGTGTTTTATGGTTGTTATTCCAAAGGTTCTTTCTGGCACAGGCTGCACTGGCAGATTCAGAGGAATTTGGTTTTCAAACAACAACAACAAAAATCCAAGCAAACCAGACAAACTCACTGGCCTGTCCTTGAATGCAGGCGGAAGAGCGGCAGGGCGGGGCTCCCTCTTGCTTTCACACCTTGCAAATGTGAGCTCCAATCCGAATGTCATGACTGTAACCTCAGGCTGGAGAGGTCACTCGGTGGCTAAGAGCCCTGGGGACTCCACCAGAGGACCCGGATTCAATTCCCAGTACCTACATGGCACTCACAGCCATCTGCAACTTCAGTTCCAGGGGATCCAACACCCTCTTCCGGCCTCTGCAGGCACTGTACATATTTGGTGCATAGACACATGTGCAGACAAAATACCCATATACATAAAATAATAAACAAAAATTTAATGAATTTTTAATTAAAATGCAACATTCCAAGCACAGTGATGTGTAGGCCGTTAAACAGCACAAGCATTCTCTATAAATACATTTCTTTTTCTTCATCTTCAACTTTGGCAAATGTTGAACATTTTACCTGCTCCCATAAACTTTATTTTCAACTTGCTAAAATTCAGTCACTAGCCAAGAGAGACACTACGTACAGATTTGAGATGGCGCCTTCGGCAACCCTACACGTGCCAAGGTTTGCATACAGTACCTGTGTTTTTCT
This sequence comes from Peromyscus nudipes, assembly GCA_902168325.1. Classification (NCBI taxonomy): domain Eukaryota; kingdom Metazoa; phylum Chordata; class Mammalia; order Rodentia; family Cricetidae; genus Peromyscus; species Peromyscus nudipes. The sequence goes on from CABHPH010130194.1 coordinate 5,849, forward strand.
TCTAGCTGTCTCTACAAAATATGTGTCTTCAGGGAGGGCTGTTGCCACTTACAGTAGAACCAAAGAAAATGCTAACATTGGGTGGCAACCTGTCTGAAAAGCTTGCTCAGAAAAACAGACAATGATAATCAAACACATTCATAATGGCAGGAAGCAATGAGCAGTACTCATGGGCAGACTAGGTTGAATGACTGTTGTCACCTTTCCCACCCAAGTCCCAGGCTTCCAGTGTGGGCATGAAGGGATCGGGACAAATGTCCCTTTAAAAGGGAGTACCTGCAGACAGTGGATCTGCTTTGCACACTCGGTTCATCATCAAACCGGAAGTTCCAGGAGAGCGGACGCTAGACGCTGTGAGAACCCCGGTGGGTAACGCTCCTCGTTCGGCTCAGTGGTTTCAAAACCGTCGCTTGACTCATTTCATGAAATCATACTTGAAGGAAAGGCGTGCCCTGGCATGTTGCAACGGCCAACCCATGTGGTGGAAACCATATCTGATTGGGATTCCAGCGCAACCTCAGCTGCTATCCCTGTACAGCAGCTCCCGCTCGTGTGAAAACAGAGCATGAACAATAATATATGCCAGTCTGGACTGCAGCTGAGATAGGGGGAGAAAGAGCATGGGGGGACTTTTCATGCCCTCTTCACACGATCTGGGCACATTATTCTTATTATATGGATGGAGAGGCTGAGGTTTTGTGAATTCCAGGTCACTCATAATAAATGCTTGCCCTATGAGATGCATTTTTTATAAGGTGTAATGGTTCCATGACTTATTTGAACCTAATAAAAAAAAAGTACCTTTATGTTTTTCTCCATGGTTTCCACCATGCTGCCTCTTGCCTCTGCAATGGGCTAGGACAGTCCTTGCCTTTGAATATCCCTTGCATAATGATTCGCACACTGGTTGGAAAATAGTAGGTAGCAGAAAATAAAACCCTCCAACCAAAGAAACAAGAAACAAAAAACAGCCAGGCGGTGGTGGCGCACGCCTTTATTCTCAGCACTCAGGAGCCAGAGGCAGGCGGATCTCTGTGAGTTCGAGGCCAGCCTGGTCTACAGAGTGAGTCCAGGACAACCAGGGTTGTTACACAGAGAAACCCTGTCTCAAAATAATAATAATAATAATAATAATAATAATAATAATAATAATTCAAAATAACATCTTAATTTTAAAAAAGTCAGTCATAAATGTAACAGCAGAATGATAGAATAAAGGTCCGGAGATAACATTTTTTCACCCAGTCCTTGCCTTTGAACCCTTTGCTTAAAATGTCTATTACTGACAAAAATATATTTAAAATAAACAACCTCTGAATAGAATATTTCTTTTAAATATAGCAGACAATTAACATCACGTCTTTTAAAGTAATTCTGACTAATTTTCCTCCTCTGTGCTCATAAAAATTTTACCCCTCAAGTGCTAAAATTCCACAGGCCTCTGGCTCTCCTTGTGACTTACCACACCCTCCTGAGTCTCACACTGTTTAATGACATCATCACTCCATACGGTACTTGGTGATTAACTGCAATTGTTCTAGATACATATTCCATTTCTCCAAATGGGTATTACATCCTTGGAAGTATAGGTCCTCTTTATTGATTTTTCTGTGTAACTGAACCCAAGATCTTGATAGTGTTGTAATATTGGAGAAAAAAAAATTAAAGATTTATTTTTATTTATGTTTATGTGTGTTTGTGTGACTGTATACCAAGAGTGTTTGGGTGCCCACAGACACCAGATGAGAGTGTAGGATCCCCAGGAGCTGGAATTACAGGGGGTCGTGAGCTGCCTGGTGTGAGTGCTGGGAATTGGTCTCAGGTCCTCTGGAACCACTGGACTCTGACCCTCCTAACCACTGAGGCACCTCTCCAGCCCCTGAAGAATTTTTTAAAACGAGGAGAACGCTGCAGAGTGTAAAATGTTGCTGGCATCCTCTTTCTTACATTGTATTTTAAATGACAATTATAAAAATGTCGACGAAGAACTGGCTCCAGGTGGGCACAGATCATTAGGGTATTGGCTTCTTTGGTTTAGTCTGGTTTGGGTTTGTACAATACAGTAATGATGAGTTTGTTATCAACATCTTACTGATGAGGTCTCACAGACAATGGAGAGTGTTATCAATGAAAATGTTATCGGTTCTTTTGAAAATAGGGCAGCTGCCTAGAAGACTTTCCTCAGTCCACATACAAGCAGTTAACTGCCTGACATTGTGTTGAGCCTTGTGGGTCCTGGAAGATGCGGTCTCGGCTTCACAAGGCTACAGGCTAGTAGCAAGACAAGGTCACTCTCAGCATGGTGTGTCTGCCCTGTAAGTTTCTATAAGAATCACACGCTTTGAGAGAGCAGAGTCAGATCTGTTAGCATCCTCAACGGTCTGTGCCTGTGCTTCCCGCTGGGTGAGCCTTTTCAGATTTGAGTTTGGACATTCCGTGATGGACAAAGGCCATATTGGCGTTTCATAGGCAGGTGGCGGAATTACTTGAGACTCTGCAGGTGTGGAGTTTCCCTGAACAATGAAGAACTGTCCCAGATCCCACCTGACTGTCAACTGATAAAAAAAAAAAACAACTCAAGTCTAAAGATGTTAGGTCTGGAATCCGTTTGACAGAGAAATGAAACTGTTTTTGCACAAGACTAATATTCTCTACATTTCCTCAGAAAGGCTGGGGTTTGTTTTATTTGGGGTGTTAACAGGAATTAGGCGATGATTTGGAAAAATTAAAATACTGAAGGCAATGCCATATCTGCCTGACTTGGTCTGTACCTGCGTCATTGTGCGGTTAGGGAAGCTTTGCAAAAGAGGACATGTCAGCTCATCAGATTGTCTTTCCAGGCACATGCTGGCATTGTGAGTATTCACTGGGATAGCTGTCCTTATCTGTGGGGCTAGAAAGACGGCTCAGCAATTAAGAGCACAAGGCTGCTCTTGCAGATCTGGGTCCCGTTCCCATCACCCACTTGGCTGCTCATCACCATCTGTAATTCCAGTTACAGGGGATCTAACGCCCTCTTGTGGCTTCTGCTGGTACTAATGTATGTGGTGCACACACACACACACACACACACACACACACACACTGAGGAACACACACACACATATACATTAAACATTTTCAAAGGTCCTAAGAATATTAAAGAGGAAACTTCATCTTAGGTGAGTACTCTATACACCGATTACTTTGTGGTGTAATTTCAGACTTTAAGGTATACACAGGGAGGTTTCAGTAGGAGCTGAGTCACACAGACATTCATGGAGTTTTAAGAAGGTCAAGTAAGAACATGACAGATGGGTGTACAGTTAGACAAATTATTTGAACAAAAGGTACAGCTAAAAACTATTTTATTGAGAAGTAAAGAATGAAGCTAGGTCAGCAGCTAAAATATTTTTAACCCTGCTTGGATGGTCTTACTAAGCCTGACTGTTTCTGAAGTAGGGAACATGGTGCTCTTGGAGGCAAATGTAATTTTAATTTTTTCCTTTAACAGAAAACGAAGGATGGCACTGAGTTTAAGAAAGACAACTCCTTCTCACCAGTGGTCATTTTAAAGGCTTGTTACGTGTGGGTTGGCCGCTCTGATGATGGACAGCACCCTGGCCCGCTGTCCATTTCTGAAGGGACACTTGCTTGTTCCTGTGGCTACCAGGTGGAGCCACTCAGCAGGTTCTTCTGTGTAACTAGGTCACTCTGTCACAGAGCCAGCCGCTATGACTTTCGCTGATATCCAGGTGACCAGCTTTCATTTACTGTGGTTACAACTCAACTGTGTAACCCACATTCTCAGAGGAAAGAGGGGGTCTACAAGGGGAGCTTTGGCATACAGAAATAAAGCAGAATTAAGGCCAAGAAACTTATTCGCCCCTGGCCTCTGCTCTGAAAATAATTTATTTTATATGATTAAGAATGTATCTCATCAGGCAGTGGTGACGCACACCTTTAATCCCAGCACTCAGGAAGCATAGGTAGGTAGATCTCTGAGTTCAAGGCCAGCCTGATCTACATAGTTCCAGAACAGCTAGGGCTACAAAGAGAAACCCTGTCTTGAAAACACACACACACACACACACACACACACACACACACACTAAATGTATCTCAAGGGCCTGGAGAGATGCGGTTAAGGTTACTGGCTGCTCTTGCAGAGGATCCAGGTTCAATTCCCAGCACCTACAGGCAGTTCACAACCATCTAGTTCTAGGGGAGCTGACACCCTCTTCTGGCCTCTGAGGGCATCATGCAGGCAAAACTCCCATAAATTACAAAATTTAAGAGAGTATATGTCAGAATGCTCCCATACATCTGGCTAAGGAGGGATGCTGCACACACCTGGGAGAAAAGCTTGCCAATTCTATGCCAAATTTGAGAGGAGCCAGTGCCTGAGGATTGGCATTAATGGTGTATACCGCCCCTCCTCCTTCCACAGGAAACAGAACTCAGAGAACTTCTGTCAGATAGCAAAACACAACATTTCTTAAGACAAAGGGAATCAGTTCTTTATCAGAATATACCTTGGGAGCTTGAAGGATAAAACAGGATTCAGGCTTGTCAAAACGTTAAGGAGCAATTATAAACTGTAATTATATCAACAACAGTATCTGCTAGCAGATAGTTGAGGTGGTTATGACTAAACATGATCCCTTCCCATGTTAATAATATCCCTTAAAAGCTGTAAACTGGGGAGAAAATAGACCCACTTACCAGTTGTGAATGCAAAGCTCTGAAAAGCCCATACTACCTTTGAAATAGGCCCTTGAAAAAAGACACAAAGGTAACCTCAATGATGCTAGCGAAGGGTCAGCGATTTCCCTGAAAAAACACCACGCACCACTAGGATTTCTTTGCGAGCCCTGGCTAGCGCTCTCATCAAAAAATCACATTGCCACTATAAAAATATGGAGTCTGATGCGGTCTCGATGAGCCAGACACACAGCTGTCTGGGGGTCATCTGATTATAAACTATGTTAAAGATAGGAACATGTACACCCTTTCACTACTTCGGTATTGTACTCTCTGGACAGAGGAAACTCACTAGCAAAGAAACAGGTGTTTACCCAGGAAACAGGTCTCTGGCAACCAGGACAGGGCTGAGCACCACCCACCCTCCCACATGCCCCCCCCCCCCCCCCCGCCCCCAGCCCCCCAGCTTCGCAGACACTCTGCAAGGTCAGGGAAGTGAAGGGGCAGAGAAGAGGGCAGAGACCGGACCCTGGGGATGAGAGAGAAGGAAGAGAAAGAGAGAGACAAGAGCCAGGCAGGGCCTGCCTTTTATAAGGGAACTTAATGAATGCACACAGGGGGTGATCAGCTGAGGAGGTGCCCTGTCAGGACCCCAAAGGCAGGCCAGTACAGATGCCTGAATGCTAACACAGCCCACTGCTGATTCTTATCATCCGTCTTCCATTTGATTTCTTTCCTGCAGTAGCTGCTTGGGCGGATTTCAAACAAACAGCCAGCAAGCTGCTTTGCTGCTGTTTCCTCATGTTTGAACTCCCTTTCTGCGAAAGGAAGACAAGTCGGTCTGAGGGTGGGGCTGGGTGTGTCACAGCGAGAGACGGGCACGGGGTTTGAGCCCCGCTACCACAAACAACAAAACAGAGACCCCGATAAGCTGCGGGCCCAGCTCCCAGGAGTAATTCCAGTTTCTGTGGTTCGTTTTCATTTTCCTTAGTTTAGCTATGCTGGGGATATTCTCCACAAACACTCTACCCTCCACGGACAAACTGAGTGGCCCCAGGAATAATTTTTAAGTCCAATATTGTCATAAACCAAAGACAAGAAAAAAATGCCATTTTGCTTAAAATGTACTTTTTACATTTTTTGGTTTCTTAAAATATTGAAACATCCCATATGAAATTATTAAAGCATTAATAAGTTATTAATAAATTAATAAACTGAATTGTAGGGGTTAGGGAGGTGACTCATAGGTAAAGCTCTGGCCACTCAACCCAAGCACCCGAGTTCAAACCCTGGGACTCACGGGGTGGGAAGGACTAAAGGACTCCTACAAGTTGTCCTCTGACCGACATCCACAGGCTGTGACTGTACCCCCGTCGATACATAAATGTAATAAAGTCAACCCATAAAGCTTCTCTGTTACCTCGGTGGTGCTGGTCTAGACTGCTATACACAGTTACTTCCAAACCCACGAAGGTTGTCTTTTGCAAGTCATTTGTCCTCTCTTAACCCACCCCTTCGTCCTGCACCTCAGTCTCCTGAAGTCCGTCTGTGTCCCCCACCCCCCCACCCCAGTTGTATCTATACTCTTATTTGTTTGGCACGGTGAAAACCGGTAACAAACACAGGCCAGGCTCTGAGAGCCAAGTTTCACTGCAGACTTTGCAAGGAACCACCCCTGGACCCTGAAAACCACCAGGATGTCAATGTCAGCAGCATTTGGGATTTGGCCTTGGCTCATATGACCCACCCGACTGGAGAGAGCCAAAGTCCACTGCTAAGCCTGGAAGGGCAGGAATGCACTTGGCTGCCTCAGCAGAAAAGCCAGGCCCTGGGATGCAGGAGTGGGTGGTGTGTCCGGGAGAGCTGTACAGGAAGGAAGGTACACAAGCCCGTTTGCCCCGCAAACTGCAGTCTCTACCGTGGAGGAGTGCTTCCTTCCTCAAGATCATTTCAGGCTTCTGAGCCTCTCAAGGAATGGGGTTTGGGGTGGGGGGGCGTGAACACTCTGGAATGTACAAATCAGGAGCTGCTCACCTCTCCATCATCAAGTCGTCTTCAAGGCAGAGGGAGTGCATCTTCTCCACAGCTGTATATAGTGACACCTAGTGGTGGCAATTAGTACAGACGGAGAGGGATGCTTGAAGCCACAGACCCACCTAAAACCACCC